>CM043016.1:119267469-119572486 GCA_023690525.1 Holotrichia oblita | reverse complement strand
TTATTAGTCGATCTCTACAAAATGTACCCCTGTTTGTATGCAGTAAAGCATAAAGAATACAAAAACAAACATGCAAGAAATGACGCTCTTTCACGTATTTGCACTGAAATTGAAAAAAATCGACCAGGGACAGGAATTGGGGAAATAAAAAGCAAATTCAATAACATAAGAACTAACTTTCTACCTCAATATAGAAAATATACAAGCTCTCTCCACAGCGGAATGGGTGAAGATGAGGTAGGTTTGTATTCAATATGTAACCGCAACACATTTAATTATTTCTACAAATATAGATTTACAAGCCAAATATATGGTATTTTGATGCGATCATGTTTGTCGTAGAACATATCACAACACGACAATCTGTAGATTCACTTTCTTCGAGTTCTTCTACACTGTCACCTTCATAAGTGGTATATTCTCCAGAAGAATACTCAAACTTACATTTTTCTACAATGGACTCTGAGAAAACCGTTATTCATGATTAAATTGCTGGAAATAACCTTCACATTAATCGGGTAGGTAATGTAACTTAAATTATTATATAGTTGGTGCTGCATTGTTGAACATCATTTCAGTCTAATCAAGAAGCAAATTAAAAAATTAAAATTCACTCAGTTCACTGCCTGAAGCCAAGCACTTGTAAAGAAGCAACTCCAAGATATAGTGCAGGGAATCTAGGCGCGAGAAAAAAAAGTAGATGATGAAAACACACTTATTGATACGGCATCGAACTCGCTGAGAGACATTCAAAAAGCCATTATTGGAAGTAATGCTAGAGCTGCTGAAGTAATGCTAGAGCTATGAAGTAATTCTACTACTACCAATAGTGAAACCCACAGCAACTGCACACAAAGCGAGTTATTTGGAAAATTCATTACCAAGCAATTATCATATATTGAACAGTGTGATGAAAATTTATTTTTAGATATTCAACATGAATGTCAAATATATATGATGCTCGTATAAAATGTAGTTGCAAAGAAAAAGACAGCAATTAAATATTTTTGGAGGTTATTGTATTACTAATATAAATAATATAAATATAATAATGTTACTACTAAGGATATCATATTTTTTAAATAAACTAATAATGTTATCTTTCCTTTTTTAGTTAATTTTAATTATCATATGTCTGGTAGCATAATTCAAATACTTTAAATGTCAATGAAAAAAATTTAATTTTTGTTTAATGAAGCTTAAATTATTAACGTTACTAATTACAAAAATTCAAACGAAAGATGCACTTTTATTTGTTGTATTTATTAATAAAATGAAAGCAATCATCATGAAAATAACTTGCATTACATATTATGCCTTAAAACTGCATTGTTTTGCCACTCAACAGCACAGGTCTGTGAAATTGGCACCTCCACATGTGAAATTTTTGGAAAACAATACGGCATTCGTTTACCCATGTCTGCCCATGAAAAAGTCTTTTTTGCCCACCCTCCAAAAATTTTTTATGTGAAAAAAACATTTTTTAGTAAAAAAGCCGAAAATCAAAAAATCAACTTTTTTTCACGCTAAATCGTTTGCCCATCGTTAGCTCAGGATTGCCCAGCGAAAATTTTCGCACTTGTCTACCCACAAAAACTTTTTATTTGAAAAAAAAAAGAAATTTTGACGGGAAAATCAAAAATCAAAAAATGAACATTTTTCGCGCTATATCGTTTGCCCATCGCCCAAATTTCATTGCCCACCCTTTACTTTCATTGTAAGAATAATTAAAAAATAACAAAATGGAAAAAAAAACCCATTCGCGATGTAAAGGTGAATATACGGGAGACCATATGTTTATAACAAATGATCATTTTTAATGTTATAATGGCTATTTCGTTTGTTCATCTCTCGAATTTTATTGCTCACTCTTTACTTCTATTGTAAGAATAGATAGAAAATTCGCGATGTATAAGTGAATATTAAATTAGTAATTATTTTCATACATAGATTACTAGGTTCACTTTTTATATCCTTAAAGATAGACCACCACTATGACTGCTACTTATATAAAACAGTTTTGTATTTGAAGATATTTTGAAATTCCCGCGTAAAATCTCAACAAATATGGTGAACATTCGGCTTCACTTTTGACGGAGTGGGTACTTATGTATATACTCAGCTTCCATGTATATAGTTCTATGCTGGGAGTATGTAGAAACGTTAAGAAATTATCGCCATTTATTGTCTCGGCTTTGTCATATCGAGCAACGGTGCAGGAGATTTCATCACAAAGAAATATATCATCGTAATACCCCTTAATAAGGTAATATATTTGAGTTTGACAAACTTGTTTAAATAGCAAAATTGCGATTGATTTAACATTTGAGTGTTCATTTATTTTTTAGCAAATTTTATTTCGTTTGAAATTTTAATTCTTCGAGTCACCTAACCTCACCTTACGTCATTGTCGCTGGCAATCGATCGAAACTGATTGAATAGTTTCGGAGTTTACAACCAATGTTTTCCAGAGGACAAAAATTCGGCACACTACGCAAGAAAAATCACAAAGAAAATCGCTGGACACGTGGCTTCGGCTTTGAGCACGGTCACAAATATTTCGACGTGCTTCTAATGTCAGTAATACCTTTTACATTTTATTTTGAATTTGAGGTTACATAACTCTTTGGGTATTTTAACTTTCTTGTATTTTTATATTTTTCTGGATAAAATTGGAATGTATATAGTGACAAAAACTTCTAATGTAAGGCTCGTTTATTTCGCAAGACTTCACACTTTACTCTGAATGTAACATGTAAAATTTATCGTAATAAATTTAGTTTTAAGAATGTATGCGTAATTATGTTAAGGCAATATGTAAATTAATTTCCCATTAACAGAGAGGGGAAGGTTTTTCATTTTATTTTTGCTACTAAATTCATTAAAAAAAAATGCAAATTCTTGTTTTATGTCAGCAAATTCATTCTCGACTTTTAACATGCCTCGATCAGCTTTAATCGATCCTAAGTTAATACTTGATGCATTAAAATTGCATGAAATTTTCAATGAAAATAATTACTTAAAACCGCGTTCGGACATTGTATGGGAAAATATCAGTTCTTGTTTTGAAAAATCAATACCAACCGGAACTCTCAATGCATATGTGAGATGCAATCGTTGGAATTTGCTGATCGATCTTAAACAGTTTTTCATTATTCCAATAGTGAAGTTTTTAAACGATAGCACTATCGATTCATCTAAAGATTTAGAATATCATCCAGGCGATGTTCCGAAAAATAAAAATTTCAAATGCCCTCCCTATTCAACAATCTAGTCCTCTCAGAAAACGATTGGGAAAAGATTTCTCCAGTTCCTAGGATATATAGTCAAACGATAGGGGCGGGAAAAATTATCGAGTTCTAAAAACCGAATGGACAGATGTGGTGGCAAAAGAATTTTTCCTCAAAACGAAAATTCCTTGCGCCTATGTTTTCCAATATGGTAAAGTTTATGACTCACCAGAAGCTGAAGTTTTTTAAAGATACACGGAAATTGCAAAGAATGCGCAGCGACTTTTTGACGCTCATTCCATCAAGAAACCAGCTCCTGGCGATGGAATGATACTTTCAATTCAGACATTTGATACTAGAGGAGTCCCACATAGTGCGAAGCGCCCTGTTCGAGGTGTCGCACGTCAAATTACCAACGAAAAACAACAAAAATCGTGTGAGATTTCCAATTCCAAATTTTCCAGATATTGAAGAAGTTGGATCTAGAAATGACTCTAGTGCGTTTGAAAAATTTGATAGTGATGCAATTGTTTCGTCTACTCTCGAAAATAAGGAAAATAATGAAAAAAACCATAAGACTCATAATAAAAACCCAAATCGCAGAACACCTTTGCTTGAAAAGAAAAATAATCGCAAGAGAGGAAAATATATAAGACCATTTCCAGAAATTAATCTGTATTATGAAAGCGCAAATGTGAGGTCCTACAAAATGGAAATAAATGCAGTCCTGCGTTGATTGGTGCAAACAAAGTTTACGTTCAAAATACGTGCGCTTTTGATTCGATGATGGAAATATTAACCCATTGCTATCGTAATTACGCAAGTTTAAAAAAATTTATAGACTTGAATTCGGAGATGCTCGTTCTTTCATTCGTCATTAAATATGCGAATGAAGGGATCAGCTCTTCGTTATATAGTTTCAGGGGCGAACTTCTATCAATGGTATTCAAAATTGATAACGGTTTCCTTGATTGCTACGGAAGTGCCTATACTGTAATAAGTGAATCATCGACTGAAAAACAAGACAACGGACAAAAAAGTGCTCGTGCAAGAAAGGAAAATATTCGTTGCATTATTATTAAATTTACATCTTATCTCAAACGTCATGAGGTATTTAAAAATAAAAGACTTTTCAAGAATTCTGGGTTTTCGATTGTGGAGGATCTTACTTCTACTAATTACACACTATTTAAGAAAGCCAGAGATAAGTTTGGATTCCGCAACGTTTGGACGCACGACGGAGTAATATATGTCAACTACAAGAACGAACGTTTGATTCTTCGTTCGCCCGAAGACCCGGATAAGTTGAACTCAGATGGGCCTGCAGGATCGTGCTAAATAGTAACGTACTACTTCATTCGTATTTCACTTTTATACACTATTGCTTATTAACTTTGCATCAACTTATTTGCACTACACACTTCATTTATTATTGATATCGCTTGTTCTTGTTAGCTTACTTTGCTTTGCTTGCTTTCATTAATTATTGTTATTTCTCTTCTTATTTATTTTTTTTTACATTACTACTTATCCATTCCTTTGCATATTTGCTGCGTTTATATATTTTTGTTGTTTTACGATAATTTAATGCCTTATTTTAGCTGTAGATGATTTTATTTAGTTTATTATATCGAGTCTGGATATATTTAGAGATTATCTTTCTATTAATAGCTACGATGTTATTGGTGTGACGGAGACGTGGTTGACGCCGGGGGTGATGGATGAGGTTGTGGCTTTGGACGGTTATGCTTTGGTGCGTCTTGATAGGGATGATGGTAGAAGAGGAGGAGGTGTTGCACTCTACATTAAAAATACATTTTCATATACACTGCTTAACGTTACGAGAGTCTACGCCGGTTTTGAATATCTTTTGGTAAGAATAACCGTGAATGGCATAGGTGTCACGGTCGGTGTTGTATATAAGCCTCCTTCATCTGACACTACTTTGTTTATTGAATCATTCGAGAATCTGCTGTCCGATATAATTCTTGATACTGATGAGATAGTAATTTTAGGTGATTTCAATATTAATTTGTTGGACTTGCATAATAAGCATTGCGCTCTTTTTCATAATATGTGTGAGACTTTAGGTATCAAGCAGATTATTAATGATCCCACTCGTGAATCTGCCCCATCATCGTCCTTAATCGATCTAATCTTACTCTTCTCAAGGTTGGGCGTTCATGCGTGTGGAGTAAAACACGAATTAACAATATCGGATCACTTTTTAAGTTACGTTCAGCTTAAATTATCACTACCTGTTCATCGACCACACAATCATACATTCAGAGATTTTCACAATTTTGATAGTGATAGTTTTGCAGTGCATCTACAATCGCTACCATGGCATTATATATACGCTGCTCATGATATCAACGAAAAATTATATTTTTGCAATGCTTTTCTGATGGAACGTTTTGATACACATGCTCCCTTTAAAACTGTTTGCTTCCGTAAGGCAAAGGCTCCGTGGCTTACGGAAAACGTGCGGCTGATGATGACTTTGCGCGACAAAGCATTAAAGGAGGCTAGGTTGAAAAGAACAAAAGGTTCTTTTGACTACTACAAGCAATTACGAAATTACACCACTTCTGCTATTAGGCGTGAGAAGCGTGCTTATTTACGCTTCATCTCTGAAGCAAACGATTCTCGCCGTCTGCGGCGTAACCTTCAATCGCTTAACGTATACTGTAAAAAAACTCGCGCCTTTGAACCTATCAAATGTTGAGAACCTAAATGATCACTTCGTTAATGCTATTCCTGACCTCACTATTAACGATGTCTTGTTAAATTTTTACAGTGACAATGTCTCTGTCAATGCTCTTTTCCATTTTCCATTAGTTTCTTCCACTGAAGTCGGGTCGCTATTATTTTGTATTAAATCTCAGTCGGTGGAGTCTGATGGCATTTCACTAAAAATGTTAAAGTTGTGCTGTCCATATTAGCTACCAACCATTACCCATATTATGAATACATGCTTGCTGGAAAACGTTTTTCCTGATTGTTGGAAAATGAGTGTGATAATCCCGTTGGCAAAAAATACTTCTCCCACTAGTTATAATGATTTAAGACCAATTTCTATTCTGCCCTGGTTGTCGAAAGTGTTGGAAAAGATAATCGATAAACAAATTAGGACATTCTTGGAGAGTAATCATATTCTGCCGCCGGAACAGTCGGGGTTCCGCTCTTGTTATGGTTGCGCTGCTCTAGCTCATGTGACTGATGACATATTTAGGGCCATCGATAATGATATGATCACTGTGTTGGTGCTGTTGGATTACAGTAAAGTATTTGACACGCTTAACCATGGTATGCTACTTTCCATCCTACATTACATTGGTTTCTCCTGGGAATCGGTTGATTTTTTCAGAGCTTACTTGTCGGGATGTAGTCAGAGCGTTTGCTCAAATGGCCAGATGTCATCGTTGCGTTCTATCGTCTCTGGCGTACCCCAGAGAAACGTGTTAGGGCCGCTGCTTTATAGTATTTATTCGTTCAACATTATCAAATGTCTGAATCACTGCACCTACCATCTATATGCTGATGATACCCAGCTGTATCACTCTTTTGCTCTTTCTGATGTACACAATGCAGTGCAGAATATTAATGCTGACTTACAATCTATTGCTCCCGGGTCCTCACCTCATTCTTTGTTGATAAATCCTGGTAAGTCGTCGGCGTTGGTATTTGGGAGAGCTTGGTCTAGGGCCGCCGCCCTTCCACATATTCAAATTATCTTGAATAATATTCCGCAGTCCATTTCTGAATGTTTGCGCAATTTGGGGCTTTACCTTGATACACAGCTTTGGTTCAAGAAGCACATCTCTCAATTGATCAGATCCGCTTATTACAAGCTGAAAATTCTTTATGGTAGCAGAGAGTGTTTGTGTCGAGATGTAAGAGTACTATTGTGCGAGTCTCTTGTCCTGTCCCAATTCAATTTCTGCATTAATGTATACTACCCGTGTTTGGATGCAGTTGATAGACTGCGCATACAGCGAGTGCAAAATGCATGCCTGAGATTTATATACGGGAATCGGCGCTTTGAACACATATCTCACACACTAAAATGGGCTAATTGGCTTGATATGACAACTAAAGCAAATTTTCTCGCCACTACATTCTATTACAAGGTCGTCCCCTTCAAGAAACCCACATATCTCCACCGCAAAATATTATTCAGGACTGACGTTCATAGTGTGAATGTGCGGTCCAGGGGTTTGCTCACGCCTCCCTCTCATCACCTGGAACTCTTTAAACGATCTTACTCGTACTGCATTGCCAAACTTTATAATGCAATTCCGGTTTTCCTGAGGGGGTTAAGTCCGCCATCATTCGCCACTAAACTTAAAAATATTATCTGTCTTTCTGATCCGGTATAGTGGATGCGTACCAACTTGCAACTACAACTATTTTTGTCTTACTTTCCTCTAAACTTGTGTGTATTGTGACTCGAATTTGGTTTTAGTTTTGTTAATTTACTTTAATTCAATTATCTTTTTTATGGTTCTGGAGTCAGAGCAGCTGCTCGTTTTGCCTGCAGCTGATCCCGTACCTTTTGGTGATATTGTTATTAGGTACAATTTCTAGTTTTTGTTAATTATGTTGTAATTTATCGTCAATAAACAAATATTATTATTATTATTATTATTATTAACAATTGAAAGAAATACTCGACCGTTTAATATACCTAATGATAATATAATTAATTGACCATCAATTATATTATCATTATTATTATTTTTATTATTATTATTTATTTTTTTTAATTTAGTGTGTGTGTCAACGGAAAGACGTGTTTCGTGCGTGCTCCGCTTTAAATAAAAGTTACGGTAGTTAAACATTGCGATAGTATTTTAAATTGCATACTATAACGAGCAGAAAAATTTTCTCTATCCAATAACGGTAAAAGAGCGTTAAGAAATTAATTAATCTTGCTGTAATAAGTAAAAATATCGATAGTAATATTATCATTTTAGTGTAGTATAAATAACAAAAACTATACGCATTTATAGACTTTATAAATTTTATTCGAAAACATCATGTGAAAAATAAATCGTAAAAAGCTGTGCTTCTTTTTGTGATATTGTGAATATTGCGTGGTTTTGCATCCTTGTTGCGGACTATAATACCTATCTCTCTCACATCTGATATGCATTTCTGTGTTAAATGCGAAATAGCCCTGCCAAGCGATGGAACATTTGCGTCGTGTCATGGATGCCAGAGCGGCATGCACTTTGAATGCACAACAATTAAGGGGTCTAGGACCTTTCGCCGCGGCCGATTCGCCACGGCCGTTTCGACGCGGCCGTTTCGCCGCGTGGACGTTTCGCCGCGAGGACGTTTCGCCGCGGGGTCGTTTCGCCGCGAGGACGTTCCTCCGCGGGGACGTTTCGCCGCCCGGATATTTTTTGCTGTACATATGTACATACATACGTACCTATATCCCGCGGACACATTATTACAGCCGCTGAAAGCACTCTAAAGCTAGAAGTAGTTTAATTAATAATATAGCTCACATTGGCTAAAATTTGAAATTGAAGCTATAGAGCATTTAATCAATGTAATATTGTTCCTAGTGGTTAGAATTTGAAATTTTGCAATATGTTATTGGTAGATAAAAAATGAAGGAAATAATCGTAACCACTTTACTAAAGCAACATGTTATATTGTTATTGTTTTTGTGTGCTACTTTAGTGTCATATTTTATGGACATTTTATTTAATTTTTCTGACAATCCTTTAATATAGGGTAAACTTAAATACTTAGTTATATATAATTAATGTTGTTATAGTGTTAGCTAGATATCATTAAAAGCTTGTTTTCAATACAAATTTCTTAAATCCAATTTAGAATTTCAAATATTTCTAAGTTAAGTATCGTATAAACAATAACATACAATAATATTAAAAATATTAAAATTATATACATACAAATAATACGATATACAATCAACTAGATCCGTACGCTACAGGCGGCTGTATTAACAGCCTTGTCAAAGAGTACTTTGCAGGTGATGCAGTGTCCGTGAGGTTTCTTTCTTCAGTCGTCCATTTCATAATTCTGGGCTATTCCACGAAGGAACTTTACAGTATTCCTGTTGTCTTGTCGGAGAATTCGTATAATTCTATCGTCAGCATCCCGATACTTTTTCAGTTTAAGTGGTGGATTAAGTCCTGCTACGAGTTGCTCGTAGAAGAGATCTCTGCCATGTTGAACTTTCCTAAGGCTGTCAATAAATATGCACATTGTTGGTTTCGTCATTCCCAATTCAGTTTGTAGACGGTGGTGAGCTGCTTCCGCGTGATTATTCGTACGGTCTTCGCCTCGCAAGCTTCGTTCATAGACGTTCCACATTTCTACTGGAAACAGGGGTGGACGGCGACCATTTCCTCTACAATTTCTTCTTCCAATATAGGTATCTTCAAACCAATCCAAAATAGGTTGCAACTCGTTCGGTAGATAATCCCCTAGTTCCTGTACTGCATCTTCTAAGTTAATTGTTGGAACAAAGGGCATGGAGGTAATCATTCTTGCTTGTAGAGCAAACATTGCGTCGTTGTTATATGAATTTTGGAGACCGGGTGATGAGAGGTGTTTTTTTAATTTTGGGGAAGATGGAAAAAGCATGCACGGATTTCTGCAGCTGGAAATTGTTCGCTTACTTTGAAACGCTACTATCTCATAGTCACAGTATATATGTTGGGGTCGCAGACGAGGCATCAAAGTATGAAGTTGCTCAAAAAGTCGATCATAAGTTATTCATCTCTTATTTGGAAGCAGGGCATATATAATCGGAAACACACCACCGTATTTCAACCCGGACACAGTATACAATTGGCAGAATAGTCTTGGAGAAATGTTAAACGTTCCGTCCATAAATAAAGTAGTAGTACCCATAAAACACTCCATATTGCTTCGCCTTCCAAAAATTAAAATTCTATCTTCAGATGGCCCACTATCATATAACAGGAAATCTTATGATTCGCCCTCACGAATTTTATAGATTCTAAAGTTTTCCGGAATTTCTAAGGAGTCCAAATCTAGAGGATCAGGTGGAGCACCATTGATGTTGTTCCTCTGTCTTCTTATTACTTTTCTTAACGCTGACTGATTCGGTAGAGTTCCTTGGCAAGCTTGACTGGTGTTGGTAATACAACTATCTACAATCTGGGATGTTGGTTCCATAGTCTGCTCGGCTCTCTCTTTCATACTTGTCACCAGAATATTCGCCTCTATCTTGGCTGCATTCGCACCGTGTGAATGAAAATTAATTTTTTTTCCCACAATTCCATCGTTTACATGGACTCTGGCCTTATACTCCCCTCTTCTTTCACATCGCCAGAATTCGGTTGATCCATCCACTGATGTTTTGTCGAAAACATATAGGAAACCATCATCGATGAATTTCTTCTTGTCACGTTTAGATTTCACTAATACTTGCTCCATTTTGTAACAGTTATGGTCAAGAATAACACATAAATAATTTTAACTTTTAAATGGTGAGCTTATATACCATCACTGTCATTTCATCCCTTCTTTCGACAATTATATTTAAATCCCCAATTAAAAGAGTAGTATATTTGGCTAATGACAGGTGTTATTATTACAATTTGAAGTATTCCACTTTCTTAATTAGTAAGATGCAAATATGGCAGAAACAAAAACAGATAATAATATGAACCGAAATATTCGTATTACTTGTTATTGTTTGTACGATACTTAATTAAGAAATATTTGAAATTCTAAATTAGATTTAAGAAATTTATATTGAAAACAAGGTTTTAATGATATCCAGCTAACACTATAACAACATTAATTATATATTATTATATATTAATTATATATAACTAAGTATTTAAGTTTACCCTATATTAAAGGATTGTCAGAAAAATTAAATAAAATGTCCGTAAAATATGACATTAAAGTAGCACACAAAAACAATAACAATATAACATATTGCTTTAGTAAAGTGATTACAATTATTTCCTTTATTTTTTATCTACCAATAACATATTGCAAAATTTCAAATTCTAGCCACTAGGAACAATATTACATTGATTAAATGCTCTATAGCTTCAATTTCAAATTTTAACCAATGTGAGCTATATTATTAATTAAACTACTTCTAGCTTTTGAGTGCTTTAAGCGGCTGTAATAATGTGTCCGCGGGATATACGTATGTATGTACATACATATGTACAGCAAAAAATATCCGGGCGGCGAAACGTCCCCGCGGCGAAACGTCCTCGCGGCGAAACGTCGTTGCGGCGAAACGTCCCGGCGGCGAAACGTCCTTGCGACGAAACGGCCACGTCGAAACGGCTGTGGCGAATCGGCCGCGGCAAAAGGTCCCATTCCCACAATTAAGGCGTCTACATATGCGGGTATGTCTAGAGCTAGAAAGGAACAGTGGAGATGCGATTTCTGTCGTACAGTCGGTAAACTAGCACAAACGGTACCCTCTACGTCTGATTCTACTATTGCTACAGCTTTAAACGATATTAAATGTTCCATAAGTAAGATCGAAAAGAGATTAAATGATTGCATAGAAGGACAAACTAACATTGAAATAAAATATAAAGAACTGCTAAAAAAACACAATGACTTGTTGGTTAAAACATCATCTAGGAAGACAAATTAAATGAAATCATTAAGACTAATAACGATAAAGATAAAAAGATTGATGAATTAGTGGCAAAAATTCATGTGCTTGAGCAGGAAAGCAGAAGGCATGAGGTAATCATATACGAGATAAACGAGAGCAACGACTAGGAACTGTCTGAGAACATCCTAGATATTGGAAAAGTTTTAAACGTACCACTGCTGAAACAGGATAAAATTCGGGCATACCTACAGAATAGGAAGAAAGAAGACTGAAAATTTTGCATCCTCGGGAGTTACAAGACCACTGCCGGTCGTAGTCAGCCTTGCCTCTTTAGTAAAGAGAGAAGAACTATTAAAAGCCAGTAAAGATAGACGACTTTCTAGCCGAGAACAACGTAGCATCAGTGGGGATAGAGGAATAAAGATATTTGAGATGATGTCTGCTCAAAATTCAAGACTATGGGGAGAAACACGACAAAAAGCAACTGAAGCGGGTTGGAAATATATGTGGTAAAATACAGGCGAGAAAGGATGACAGGGAACGAGCCTTAGTTATTACAACACTCCACGATGTCAGTAAGATAATATAAAAATTATGTATGCACGACTTTCCCGGATAGAATTGTAAGTAGCTTTTCATTTCTATGCGATTTGTTGAAAAGTAAATTAATTAAATGAACAATTAAACGAACTACTTAATCAAATTGCAACTGCAGATAGACTTTCTATTCTGGTTTTACTTAGGTATCTAAGTAGGGGAGAGTTGCCGAATTTGGACCGCCGCCTAGATTGGACCACTAGTGTATATAGCTCGCGTAACACATACAGGGTGGCCCATTAGTGCGTGGAAGCTCGATTGATCCGACAGTGTAAAAGATATTAAAAAACTTTATTGAGGAAATGTATAGGTATTCTTAAGCTTCATTTTTTAAAATTAGTTGCAACTATACAGGCTGTTCTATAACGCTGTACCAGACCAAACTTCTATTTTTTTTAATGGAACGGTATACTTTTTTTTGCATTTTTTAAATCTGCTTATATTTACGACCGTTTTTATATACGGTTTGCTGAATGTATACCGAATATTTAAAAAGTTATGACCATTTTTACGTCTAAATTAAGGTATATTAAGAGTTAGTTCCGGCATGAAGCAAAATATACAAACTTTTTCGTACCACTACATGATTTGGCTACGTCTTCTCTTTCCGCTGGTTCAAGAATTTAATTTTAAAAAAATTTCATTTATACACGGTGAGTCAAAACTCGGATTTTTAATTTTCTCATTAAATTTAAATGGAACACCCTATATTTTTTATGATGGTTCGATAGATATTTATCGGCTCTTTTATTTTTGTGAACAATGGTTCACAAAAATAAGAGTTAGGTATAGAGAATGCTCTATACCTAACTCTTTGGGTTTAGAAGATATTTTAAATTTAATATGAAAAATTGCTTTTTTAGCACGTAAGTAGTAGTAATAGCAGGTATAAGCCGACCAATATCTGGTGGCGGGCAATATCACAAAAACGTCAAACGTCAAATATCTAATACAACAACAGCATTAATTTGTAGAAATACATTCTCAAAATGAATTATTCGGCTGAAGAATTAATAGATATGATTTGGGTATTGGCAGAGTGTTCGAAAAATTGCACTCTTGCAAAAAGAGTTTATGAAGCAAGATATAGCGCACGACGACAACCGAAAAAGGAAACATTGGAAAGATTAATCGACCGTTTCAACCGTACCGGTTCAGTAAAATATGAAAAACACGAAAGGGGAAAAAAATGCTCTGCCGAGGAATATGAATTTTATGTGATCGCATGCGTTATAGAAAATCCACATAGTAGTCAACGCGATATTTCACACATACAAAATATTAGTCGAACATCCATTCAAAGGATATTAAAAAAGCACAAATTCCATCCCTACCACATTCAGTTACATCAAGAGTTGTTGGACGAAGATTTTCCCCGTAGGGTTGCGTTTTGCGAATGGGCTCAACAACAAATCCATGATCGGGTAGATTTTGATGAATGTCTTCTTTTTGGCGATGAAGCAACGTTCCACAGAAATGGAAACGTGAACAAACACAACTTCCATTATTATTCTACCGACAATCCTCAGATCACTCAAGAACACAGCCAAACTAGGTGGTCTTTAAACGTTTGGGATGGCATAGTTGGAAATTGTATTACTGGACCACATTTCTTTGATGGACGAGTAAATGGCCGAGTTTATTTAGACTTCCTTCAAAACAGTTTACAACTGTATTTGGAAGATGTACCTTTGAACATACGTCAACGAATGTGGTTTTTGCACGATGGCGCTCCGGTATATAACACTGCAGTAATCCACAACTACCTCAATACTAAATTTCCCAACAGGTGGATTGGAAGAGGAGGACCAGTGGCATGGCTAGCTCTATCCCCGGACTTGACAAAAATTGATTTTTTCTTGTGGGGCTACGTAAAAGATCGTGTGTATCAAGTACCGGTAACAACACGGGAAAATATGATGGACAGAATAAGAGAAGCTTTTCGGAGTATTGGTACAGAAATGTTAACAAATGTCAGTCAATCGTTTGAACTAAGACTGCAACGTTGTATTGACGTTATGGGTCAACATTTTGAAAATTTTATTTAGTATACCCTTTCTTTTATGTTATACTTTTTCTTTTATCTAACTTGTTTAACTTGTTAATTCATAAAATTTAAAAATAAATCAATTTTTCATATTAAATTTAAAATATCTTCTAAACCCAAAGAGTTAGGTATAGGGAATGGTTCACAAAAATGAAAGAGCCGATAAATATCTATCGAACCATCATAAAAAATATAGGGTGTTCCATTTAAATTTAATAAGAAAATTAAAGATCCGAGTTTTGACTCATCCTGTATAAATGAATTTTTTTTTAATTAAATTCTTGAACCAGCGGAAAGAGAAGACGTAGCCAAATCATGTAGTGGTACAAAAAAGTTTGTATATTTTGTTTCTTGCCGGAACTAACTCTCTTAATACACCTTAATTTAGACGTAAAAATGGTCATAACTTTTTAAATACTCGGTATAGATTCGGCAAACCGTATATAAAGACGGTCGTAAAAATAAGCAGATTTTAAAAATGCAAAAAAAAAAGTGTGCCGTTCCATTTAAAAAATAGAATTTTGGTCTGGTACGGCGTTATAGAACACCCTGTATAGTTGCAACTAATTTTAAAATATGAAGCTTAAGAATACGTACACATTTCCTCAATAAAGTTTTTTAATATCTTTTACAATGTCGGATTAATCGAGCTTCCACGCACTAATGGGCCACCCTGTATATGTCGTAATGTAGGCAACCTAATATACATTAGTTTAAACTACGCTCCTGCAAAAAGTAGTAGCGCAGTACGACGCATGACAGTGTTTGTAGAAAAGAATTATTGTTTTGACATTTGTGAACTAAATAATTCAACGAACAACGAAACCATCTTGGTCATTGTTAAAGTAACAGCAAATTGTATTACATATTTAAAAAGCAAATTTATTCAGGTAGAAATTACTATATAGTTTTATTAGCTACAAGTTAAAAGTTAGGTTAGGCAGTATATTTTTGCATTATGAGTAAAGTTGCTTAGATTAGACCATATCGCAGTTTCCCAAAATGGACCGGTCCAATTTAGACAACCGTGAAAAATTACAATTCCGATATAAGTTTTTATGATTTAAGGGATCATATGGCTAAAAGAGGACATTACGGACGTTGGTCAGAAAGTGATTGATTAAAGGCTGTTGCAGCTTATAGGAATAGTGATACTGGTTTGAACGAATGTAGTCGTATTTATCATGTTCCTAAACCAACCATAAAGAGACATGCGGATAGAAAAAATGCTGCTGCAAATGAAATGAAAGCATTTGGTAGACAACCCACATTTACTAAAGACATGGAAACAATTCTAACCAATCATATTCTTTGAAGAATGTTTTTTTGGATTGACCATTCGAGAAGTGCGAAAAATAGCTTTTGATGTCGCTGAAAAATATTCTTTGCCACATAGATTTAATAGAGAAAAAAAATAGCAGGGAAAAAGTGGTTTTACTCATTTATACGTCGAAATCCACAGCTATTTACTACGAAAACCTGATGGCACCTCAATGGCAAGAGCACGAGGCTTCAATAGAGAGAACGTAACTAATTTTTTTGATATATTCTCGAAAAAACTGTAGACAAATTTAATTTCACTGCAGATTCTATATTTAATGTCGATGAATCGGGGTTTACGACTGTACAAAAAACTCTACAAAAAGTGGTTGCTCGTAAAGGTAAACGCCAAGTAGGCGGCATAACAAGTGCTGAACGTGGCGTTCTTACAACTATGGTATGTGCAGTCAGTGCAGCTGGGTTTTATGTGCCTCCGATGATAATTTTTAAAAGAAAAAAATTCAACAACGATCTTCAAGTTGGTGCTCCCCCGGCAAGCTTTGTTACAATTTCAGATTCAGGCTACATAAATTCCGAATTGTTTGTTGAGTGGCTGAAACATTTCAAAAATCATGTAAACTGCAATAAAGATAAGAAAGTCCTTTTACTGCTTGATGGGCATACGACACATAGCAAGAACTTAAACGCTTGTACTTTTACACGAGAAAATGGAATAGTATTACTGCAGTTGCCTGGGCATACTACCCATCGTTTGCAACCCCTAGATGTCGCATTTTTTGGGCCGCTACAGAAATATTTTGTTCAGGCGCAAGAAACTTTTCTTCGTCAATATAAAGGTGATAAGATATAGGTATCAAACACAAATATCTAAATTATTAAATGGAGCATATGGCAGAGCGGCAACTGTGGCAGTAGCTGAAAGTGCCTTTCGCGCCACCGGTATTTGGCCAGTTAACAGACATATCTTTCAGGATCACCAGTTTGTATTGCGGTGATGCTACTGAAACAGAAATAACTACTGGGAATTCAGCAAACAGTGACAGTGAAAGCGACAATGATTCCGCTATTGTTTATAGTTCTCCAAAGAAAAAAAGTAAAAATTTTGAGAATATTCTTTATGAAATATCACCTCCACCTACACGAAATCCACAGCCAGGCACATCGTCTTCTCGAGCACAAAGTGGTATTGCTCAGAAAGCACAATTACTGCTAACGTTTTGGAATTAAAACGATGCACCGAAGAAAAGCTTAAAAAGACAAAACTAGAAAATATTGGGAAGAAAAGATATGACAAAAATGAAAAAAGAAAGGACAGAGAGTACAAACGGAAACTACATGGTTTTGTACGATATGTGATGAAATAAGGGAAGAAGAGATGATACAATGTATGACATGCCACACTTGGGTTCATACAAAATGTGCTGGAGTGAGTCCAAAAATCAAGAAGTATTTTTGTTGTAATTGTGTTTAATGGTCCATTCTAAGAAACCAGTGGTCCATTCTAAGAAACCGGTTTCCTTGATTGGACTAAACATTCATTTGTTATAAATTAATATTTCATTATTATTATATGTAAAACAAAATAAACAATTATGTTAATTTGAAGGTAACAATAATACAATTTTTTTCCACCTAAACGTTTTTATTAAAAATGTTCTTACAAGCTCATATATTCGAAAATATGTAAATGGTCCAAATTCGGCAACTCTCCCCTATACCAAATTTAACTGTATCAAACTGAGAATGGTTATTACGCCTAGTACTTAGACGTATAAACATTCCAAGATGTCACTAATTATTTAGTTTTCGTAAGCAGGGATGAGTATCATGAAATAATTAAACTGCGACTTCTGAGTGATTTAAATGCCGATTAGACGTGTAACCCGGCGAAGTGCGGCAGCCGTTTCTGGTTTCCTGATACTAATAAGTTGATTTTCTGTACTTGTAATTACTAAATTGGAACCCCCTATCGCTAAACACTACTTTATAAATAGTATCTTGCCTTTATAGTGATTTATAAACTTTTACATATCAACAGATTGTTTTGCTATCCAAACATATTAGCAATTGATTTATCAACGTGTTATAACAAAGTGATTATATATTGTCTTATTATAGCGTTTCACTTATATATATATATGAGTGAATACATACTTAAGAAGGTTAAAATTAATACGTGTAGGGTAATTCCGGTTGAGTCGGCCACTCGGGTCAGTTGGCCATATGCCTATAATTTGGCTATTCACTTTTAGAGGGCTCCACTATTGCGTTACAGTGTCTGTTTACATCCACGAAATGTATGGAATTTCCCACAGTACACATGCCGTCTTGATTTATCGAGTTATTTTCATATAAAATATTGGGTGATTGGTGAAATTTTATTGTGCACAACCAAATTATAAAATGTAAGTATGATATATTATATTGACTTAACAATTTGCTGTAGATGATGCTTCGTAATAGTTATAGAAGTGTTTTAACCTAATAATAACGTTGTTGCCACCACATGAGCTGCAAAAATATGGATGGCCATCTCTCCCTGATATTTGGGAGAGTCGGCCACCCAGTATTATGGTATAGTTGGCCATAATAATAAGTGTTTTTTTTTGTATTTGTAGCAAAATGCCTACCAAATATAGAAGAAAGGGCACTACTACCACAGGTAATTGGAATGAAGAAAGTCTACAAAACGCAATTGATGCCGTGAAAAATGGTATGGCGGTCATGAGGCCCTCTAAAAATTTTGGAATACCTCGCAAAACGCTGGAAAGAAGAGTGAAAAAAAATGACTGCATTAAAAGAAGTAGGTTGGGGCCAGATTCCACGTTTGGAGAATTTAATGAGAAGAAACTAGTTATACATATAAAGAAAATGCAGAAACATGGGTTTCCTTTAACGATTGATGACATTAGAAGAGTAGCATACCATTTCGCCGAGCAGTTGAAACTAAAACATAAATTCAACGCAAATATCCAAAAAGCAGGTTATGATTGGTTTCATTCCTTTTTATCCAGAAATCGGGATTTGTCCATAAGAAAAACAGAGACAGTTTATCTGGCTCGAGGCCTAGGCATGAACCGTGTTGAAGTAGCGTCTTATTTTGACCTACTGGGGTCCGTTTTAGAAGAAAATAATCTGTTTAATAAGCCTGGTTCGATATATAACGTTGACGAAACTGGGCTACAACTTAACAACAGAACAGGCTATGTGGTAGCACAGAAGTGGTCCAAGGATGTACATGCATTATCGTCTGAAGAAAAAGGCGAAACAATTACTGTAATTGCGAGCTGTAATGCGGAAGGGACATTTTTGCCACCGGTTTCCATATTCAAGGGATAAAATAAAAAAGATGAATTTGAATACGGCCACCAGGAGCAGCTGTGTACATGTCCGAGAAATCAGCTTATGTAAATACAACACTATTCCTAAGATGGCTAGAAGAAATGTTCATACCAAGGAAACCAAATGGCAAGGTTGTTTTGGTCCTAGATGGTCACGCATCTCATTGTACTTCCGTCGAACTCTTGGAGCTTGCAGATGCTAATGATCTTGTGTTGATTTGTCTACCTAGTCACACAACTCATTTTTTACAGCCATTAGATCGAGCTGTGTTTAAATCACTGAAAAGCAATTTTTACAATGCATGTAGAAACTGGATTAGAACAAACCCAGGAAGACAAATCAAAAGATCTCAGTTTGGTAATCTCCTGTCCCAAAGTTGGGGAATGTCAGCTACTCAAAATAATGCAATTGCTGGGTTTAAAGCGACGGGAATTTGCCCCTTCAATTCTGAAGCGATCCCGGAGCATGCTTATGAAATATCTGATCAATCAGTGGAAAATCCACAAGCGCACAACGGAGCAGTTTCGCAGTCTCAATCCGGCGCCCATAAAACACTAACACAAGAATCAGCACATAGTGAATCTATGAATGTGAAACCAAGAACCTCTAAAACTACTTTTGTGCAGTGTGATGAAAATATACCGAAACAACAGTGTTCAAAGAAGAATGCAAATGACCTATTTCTGCCATCTACCTCACGTTCCGTTACTCCACCACCCTCACCAGCAACACTAGCGTCATCATGTTCAGATAATGCCAACCTTGATAAAGGTACTCCAGGAAAACTGCTAGAATCAATTAATCCTGTCCCGGTTATAACTCCTAGCTTGAAAAAACGAACCAAACAGGTGCAATTTTAACGTCACCGGAAAATATTGCAGAAGTTAAAGCAAGGGCACTGAAAAGAAAAAAAAAGAATACGGTTAAACATACAAAGAAGGTTGCCCAAAAACGAAAATATGTAAAGAAGAATCTGTCATCGAGTTCAGAATCTAATGCAGATGTGCAGCTAGAGAGTGAAGATGAAGGTGCAGAGGATGATAGCAATGCTGAATGCGTTGGTTGTGGAGAAAATTATAACACTACCAAAAAGGTAGAAGATTGGATCAAATGTCTAAATTGCCAGCACTGGTTGCATGAAAATTGTACCAATTTCGAAGATCTGTGCCAACTGTGCGGTATAAAAAAGAAAAAGTGAGAACCAGAATACTGGCCATCTATACCAAAGTGCACTGATCATCTCACTCGAGCAGTTGGGGTGAGATGGCCAAGAGCAACTGTTGGGTTCATCTTTCTTTCTAGACAATTGATTGTTAATTTTCATGTTTTGTATTATGTTTTATTTTGTAGAATAATATAGTTACCTCGAAATATATCTATTCAGTTTCTACGACTCATATATTTATTTTTTGGACAGCATGTAAAAAACTGTGGCCAACTCTCCCTAATTTACCCTATCAAATTCATGAATTATTTTTGCTTTTTGGACATTACAATTAAGATATAAGACTCTACCTACTAATCAATATATGCGTAATTTAAGTGACGAATCCAACTGGTTGTATTGACATGGGTGCCTAATGCGATTAATATCGTTCGAACTATGCGATTACTGCTCTGGCAGCCTTGATACGGATGGTTACTTATTATATAAATTACATGCAAGGATTAACGTGTAAAAATATTTAGTTAGAAACACAGAAGAGTTGCTTACATATTAATCTCTTCAACTAAATTAACTCGATATCATAATTACGCAGTAGTGAACGACAATAAAAACTTTATCGTGCCTATAAAAACTGTTCTTATACGCTTAAATTGGGTATCATTTATTTATACATTTAGTGAAATATGCGAAGTTGTGTATGGATATAGGATTATATCTATCGTGCGAACTGTTTTTGCATTTTATTTGCATGTTTTGGCCTTTTGCCGCTTACCGTAATGCTTGATTGGTGAATTAAGTGTGACATGATAATACATGTGTTGATATGAACATATAAAAACCACAGCAACAATTTTTATATATACTTCTTGTTTTCCTTCGAATTATTTGATATTATGCGATGAGACGAACAGATGTTTCTTTTATATGTACACTGAGAAAAATCGAGTTTTGGCCGCACTAGAAATGATTATGCCGACATTAGAAATGACAGTGCGACAGGATCTATATGTGTGCATGAAAGGTATATTACTATGCTCGCACATATTAAGACGATGCGAACAGAAAGGAATAGTGCGGTGGCATGATATTTCTCTGTGCAAGGCACTAAACGTTTTAAAGCATGAAAAAGAAGATAAAGATATTGTCGCAAATCAATTCTATAAAGTCAGCGGATTATTACTTCTTCCTGTGCATCTCATATTCGACAGGAAAGACGCGGTCGGTCTCCGGCGACGGCCGGTATTTGACCCGTGAGTCCGGAATTATATGAGGATCTCCGTGTCGTATTTATGTTAGAGCAGCGTCTTTTGGGTTGAATGTTCTGCGGATACGGGGAGGGGTGATAAAATGCTGATTATAGGTAAAGTAGTTTTAAACTAGATATAGAATAAAAAAGGAGAGTCCGCCTGTGGACAGGTTCAAGGGAAGTTGAGAGTGGTGAATAATAAAGATTTGGTATTACAGAATTGTGTTGTGTTTCCTTTGATGAGTCTACCTTTAGGATAGGAAGACGCTACAAGGTAGGTACACTTTTATTATTATTATTTTTATACTTATAATTAATAAGTGGTACCTGCTAAGAGAGTACTCCCTCTGAGCAAAACCCCCCCCGTCACGATTAGGCCGTGACATTTTTGGTGGAGGCGCCGGGTAGGTAAAAGCGACAAATTACAACCTAAGTACTTCGGTCCATATAGTATAATAGAGAAAAGGAATGACCTTAATTATGTAATCCAGTCGATTGGCGGAAGGAATCCTAAAACGGATGTTGTACATGTTTCTCGCTTAGCTCCGTATTACGATCAATTAGTAATTAATTAACTTATTCTTTTCAGATGATTGCTATTGTGTTGACTACTCTCCTATTTCTAACTGCAGTCAGTGCCGGAAAAGTCACCGATCATTCTCCTGTTACTCTTCAATCCTTGGACCACTCGGCCGGTCTCTTATATGAGAATTTGGGCAAATTATAATTGTCAAGTAATTATTGGAAGATTATCACTTATATCAACCTTACGGAGTATTTTGCGAAATTTGAACAACTTAGTAATTATACGGTAGATACAGAAGAAATTTGTAATAAGGATAATGAGTTACAAATTTTATGTTCGCAATTCCTATCCAGAACTAAAGTAGTTTTACATAAAGTATCGATTATGAAGGATATGATTCCCACTCTATTAGGTCATAAAAGAGTTAAACGTGGATATTTTAATTTCATAGGGGATATTTCTAAAACATTATTTGGCACATTGACTGAAGATGATGCGGCGCATTATGAATCTTCGATTGACAGCTTGGATAAAAAAACCAACGCAATAGCAGATCTTGTTCACAAACAAACATCGGTAGTTAAATCTGCCTTAGAGACTATGAATTCCACCGTAGGACACTTAGAATATAACGAGAAACTATTAGCGGACCAATTTCGGCAATTAAAGGTGAAAGTAATTCACACTCTTAGCTCACTGAAAACCTTTACCACTTTAGAAAAGGAATTATATAACCATCTCTCTCTACTAACACTTCTAATTAGTCAGTACGAGTTAGAGACCCAAAATTTAATTAGTGTAATTTTAAACGCAAGAAAGGGCATTCTACACCCTCTCTTAATTTCTCCTTTAGCGATATTAGGTGAATTATCAAGAATAACACCACATATCCCTGAAGGCTTACAATTCCCTATTAAGGTTCAATCGGGTTCCGAAAATATTCTACTTAACATTATTCGACCTACATTTTATTTTCAAAAGAATAGACTAGTTTGTATTGTAAATATTCCTTTAGTTAGCGTAAATTCGTATCAATTATATAAGCTCACCCCCATACCTATTCACGTAAATCACAACAAATTTATTGTATTAAAAATTAAATACTTATTCTTAGGGGTTAATGAATTTAGAACCAATTATATACGGTTACAACAAGATGATATTAATACGCTAACGCATCTGAATAACCAAGAATTTATTTACGAAAATCAACAGCAAATTATATCTATTAGAGAGGAGTGCTGCGAAATTTTATTGATGCGAGCGTCAAGCGAAAATTTGCCTCATCAATGTAATAGATATATTACTTTGATAAATGCAACAAAATTTGAAAAACTTTCACAACCTAACGGTTGGTTATTTATAGCTCCCTTTAAGGAAAGGATAACAATCAGTTGCAATGGTTCAAATGTTGTTGCAGAAGAGACAATTACTGGTTCGGGCACAATTCTCTTGGAACCTAATTGCCAATTATTATCATCGTCTAGTCTTATAACTTCTAAAATTAGTTATAATAGTAGTCTAGTAGTAAACAATTTTAGTCCAAAACTACAACTCTTTAATTCAACCTTGGGACCGAGACACGATGTGAAACCAATTTTATTTGATCTCCCTGCTATAAAGCTAAAACTACTTAACCAAAGTAGATTCCCGGTAGTAGATGGTCAGCTGGACAAAGTTCTAAAAGACCTCGAAGCTATTCAGAAGACCCACGAATTTAAAACGACTTCTTCCATACATAACTACATACTTTATAGTATAGTTACAATAATCCTTACGGTGGCTATTGTAATTGTTGTTATCAGGAGGTGTAACAACCTAAATTGTGGACGACAGGTAGTTAATTCTGATATAAAACTACAGGCCTTTGAATCCGGAATAGTTGTACTACCGGATGGTAGAAAGTGTAAAATAAATCTGAGGTCTAGTCAAGATGACAATTAGTAATTTTTTATATATAAGCACATGTAGTATTGTGTTGTATGTCATTGAATTGTAATACATAATAGTAGGAGTATAATAATAGCTTTTGACGTTAGATAAGGATATCTGCACATATAAATAGTACTATAAAGTACATACCTATTATATATATATGTAGGTATAAATATTGTATACCCGTAGTAAGTAGTACTGGAAGAGTCAGCACCTTTTGTACAGGCTGCGTAGTTAAGAGGAACAGTTTGATAACAATATGACCTACACCTCGGCGGCGGTAAATAAACAACCGTCAGCAAGGACGTTTCGTGGCAACTTATAAGCCAGCACATTTCTAGGGATTATTTTAATAGCTTTGTACACTTGGTATTTATTTATAGTAGGTAGATAAGTAGCTCAATTAGGCCTAAATATTATGTTGCTGTCAATGATTCTGCGAAATTTATTTTGTTTCATGAATCACGGTCGGAAAGGTACCCCTCCAACCCTAAGGACTGCCAAATGGTGAAGAATCGGACCAACTCTCTAATCAAATCTACCTGGATCGAGTAGGGTAGAATATAGTGGTCCCTTAAGTAGCTAACTATGGAGTATCGTATCGAGTGAGGCTACCTGAATTAAGTAGGGTGGCAAGAAAATCGATAGTACCGTAGTCTTGAAGCCCTGGGTGATGGCCGGCCTAACCAGTATAAGGAGCCGGATTCACCAGGAGTGTAAGGCCAAGGAGTTAAGGAGCAACAACGGCGCCCAGACTAGGATAGAATTTATTAAGACTAGATTCGGAAGTTATATTGTATTAACTAGCCTTAAGAGTAAGACATCAGTGTTGTGGCATGGACGTGTAAAACTTTAAATATGGTGTTAGTTCTAGGTAATTAAGTTTAAATGTAAAGTTAGATTAAGAAGTAGGATGAGTTCTTCTGGAATTGATTTGCGACTAACGGTACTTTACTTTTAGTAATTACGAGTAGTTATTAATCTGGTTTTTGTTTGAATTATCGAATGATCTTAAGATATGCCGGAGGCATATCGATCGAGGGGGAGAAATGTCGCAAATCAATTCTATAAAGTCAGCGGATTATTACTTCTTCCTGTGCATCTCATATTCGACAGGAAAGACGCGGTCGGTCTCCGGCGACGGCCGGTATTTGACCCGTGAGTCCGGAATTATATGAGGATCTCCGTGTCGTATTTATGTTAGAGCAGCGTCTTTTGGGTTGAATGTTCTGCGGATACGGGAGGGGTGATAAAATGCTGATTATAGGTAAAGTAGTTTTAAACTAGATATAGAATAAAAAAGGAGAGTCCGCCTGTGGACAGGTTCAAGGGAAGTTGAGAGTGGTGAATAATAAAGATTTGGTATTACAGAATTGTGTTGTGTTTCCTTTGATGAGTCTACCTTTAGGATAGGAAGACGCTACAAGGTAGGTACACTTTTATTATTATTATTTTTATACTTATAATTAATAAGTGGTACCTGCTAAGAGAGTACTCCCTCTGAGCAAAACCCCCCCCGTCACGATTAGGCCGTGACATTTTGACACAAATGCATTGTCTATTATCGTGCATAAATTTGTTACGTCACGATAGCACATAATAAGATAGTTCGCAACCTCATATTTTACAATGCAGAAACCAGCACAAAGAAATACTGTGCATCATCATCTTAGCATTTTGATTCTCTGCAGGATAAAAATTATTGCGATGCATAATAAGGTCGTGCATCTAAACTCTTAGTGCTTTACATGAAATATTTAGATGTTTTTCAGCGTATATTATCATGAATAACAGAAAATGTCAATGCTAATTGCATGGTTTTTTATGGTTTTCCTGTGTAACGTACAATACAATGCGACAGCACCATTAATTTTGACCGCCGAATATAACATACGATGTATAGCATCAAATAATTAACAGCAATGTTGAATTTGTCGTCAAATGACGTCACACAGAAAAATATGTTAGAGAATAATTGAAGTAAATGTATGTATATTGTTTTGGTTGTTGAACACAATAAAAAGTAAATAACCTAAAATAAAGTCATAAAACAAAAACTTGGCAATAGACAAATTTTAAAGGAGAAGAAACAGAAAATAAGAAATAAAAATTAAAACTAGATAATAGACCAACAGTTACCTACTTTGTTGGAAATAAATTTAAGAAAACAAAAGAGGCGTCATAAAATGAGAAATGGACAATAGGCCAACCGTTATTGGGATGAAAAATAAATTGAAATATGAAATAAAAAAGTTGATAATATGAAAAGTGGACAATAGAACAACCGCTTTTTGTGCCAAATAACGGAGCCTTCTATAGTATATTGACCTTGGGGCCAAACACCCCTCATTGTTGTTTTAATATTTTTCCTATCCAATAAATCAATGCACCTATACATACAGCCAATATGTAAAGTCATCATTTTCTATACATATACCAGAAATATAATGCAAAGAATGTAAAAATGCAGAGATATGGTGCAAGCATCATATTATTTCGTGCCTGCACATTCTTGGACGTGATTGCACTACTATACAGAATGTTTTTTAATAAATATAATAATAATAAATAAAAGTGTCCAATATTTCACAGGACAATTCCTTAGGTAATTTTAAGGTAAATAGTTCAGATAAAGATCTAAGGGTATAGCTAACTACTAAAAAAATACGCAATACCACTGAATACTCTTATTATTACAAGAAAATTTGCTATAGTGCTTTTACATAACATCTAATAAGCTTTCCATTACATCTTTGTAATCAATTTCACGTCGAACAATCAGATTAAAGAACCCTTTAATTAATAATTGTAATAAAAATTTATTAGCAGGAAAATGACCATTAAAGCTGTATGGACATGAATGCGTGCACATAAAATTTATATGCAAGAAGCAAAAAATTTCATGCAGGCAGAAAGATATTATGTGCGAAGAATAATATAATACAGTGCAATAGCAAAATAAATTTCAGTGCGGCACATAGAATTATGGTGCGGCACATAGAATTATAGTGCGGTACTGTCCGTTTATGTGCGTTGCACACTGTTGCAGTCTGTTTCAGTTGATGCGCGTACTCCGTAGTAGGAACATTACTATTTTCACAGTGTTTTTTTTTAAGTTTTTAAGTACTTGTTTAAAGTTTGTGGTATCGGGTTGTGTTGTTGCACACGTGCTACATCACTAGTAGGTGGTATATAGATCAGTAACTATTTTTGTATAACTTCGGTGCAGATTATATTAATGTATGTATATGTAAACTCTAAACTATGCTCTATATTGTTGTATAAATAAAAACACGTTAACTTGTAATTTACAGTTTATTTAATTAGCAAGGTTCCATTCTTTTTAAGGCCGACGCGACCATCTCGAGTAATTGAACAGAATATGTATAGTAAATGGTAATTCTCGCATTAAGTTAAGTACTCATGCACGCGATTTGCGAAATTTATTTTTGCGGAATTGTTCCCATTGGTCGAAATAATGACATTTAATGTCAAATGTCAGTTCAAGTCTATGTGAGTGCATTTAAGACTTGAACTAATTTAGACACTTTAATTGCCACCCAATCTTAAACGCAACCCGTAAGTGCTTTACCGAAAGCGGGGTACGCCGCCAACCTAAATCTAAAAACTTTAGCAATTTGATGCCATGAACCGTACCATTTAGGACAATAGCAAAGAAGAATTCCGTGTCATCACCGTGTTATATAGTGCAGAAAATATAGTGCTGGCACATAAATATAGGATGCTAGGAGGCATGTGGTATAATGCAAGGCACAAAATAAGATCATGCCATAGCAGAGAATATGATGACTACAAGCAGCAAAAGGTGTACTGCATGCAAAAAATTTAATGCGTTCGCACTATAACTTATGCTGCCATAATTTTATAATACTCTGCAACGCACGATAAATCTTCATGCTTGCAATGAAAGGTTCAATGCGTTCACACTATAACTTAAGCTGCCCTAATATTATGTTATAGTGCGACAGCACTATAATATTATGTGCCAAGCTCGTGACGTCATTAATTTTATGAGGTCACATAGGCACCATACTTTATTGTGCTACTGTCTGCACCATACCTTTCTGTGCGTGCACAGTGGTCGCCCGGAGCGTGCTTTGCATCATAAAAGATGATAAATTTTTTCTCAGTGTAGAATAATGTACTGGAAGTAGTGTTATTTTCTTGTTTGCTTATTTGCTGATATTACTTAAACTACCTATAGGTATTTAGACTTGTTTGCGCTACTTACAATATAGCGATAGTTTTTTTTTCTTTTCCTTATACTTTTAAAATAATTTTAGATACTTAGATAAATATGTATTAGACACTTAGATAAACACGTTTATAAATGCTCAAACTATAAATTGTAATATAGAAAGTCGGGATGGATATTTTGGATCAAATTGACTTGAGTTGAACGATACTGATGTATGTGTAACACATACAAACTTGAAATCTTTATTTATCCACGATACAAATATAAATCACTTTAGTGTCATTCATCTAAACATCAGATCCATTAAATCTCATTTTGAGGAGTTTGATGCATAGGTCCATAACTACTATCATCAAATAGATGTAATGGTGTTGTCTGAGATAGACTTAAATGCCGACTCAATATGCAATCACCTGGATTTCTTGCGTGTTGAAGGCTTCCAAATACACTACAAATGTCGCGAGGGAAAAGGTGGTGGTGGTATTTTGATGTACATTAAAGATATATATCCAGCAACTCCTATATCATTATCTGTGGAAAATGCTGAATATTTGGCCTTCGACTTGTGTATTCCGGAGAGTAAACTGGTGCTACTGGCAATATACAGACCACCAAATGGAAGTACAGCTAAATTTATAGATGAGCTCGATAACATACTTTCTGATCAAAAATGTAAACGCATGATAGTAATTGGCGACATAAACATAGATACACTTGTGGAGACCCATACTTTCTTGCTCTACGAGACTACTCTCGTAACACATGGTTTCCGAGGCTTGATAAATAAAGCTACGCGAGAGGAATTAAGAAGTGGTGCTGTGACTACCTCCTGTATTGATCATATATTTCTCAGAGGAATTTTCCACGAGCCTGTGGGAGCAGTAGTGCAATCAAAGATCTCTGATCATTACATCATCTCAGGTATATGGAGAATAAATCACTTAGCGCGAGTTGAGCAAGTATACTCGACATACAGTAGAATTGATTCGGCGACATTCAGATCGAGATTAACTGCGTTACTTAGCCAGCAAATAATACATAATATGAACGATGTCGACAGACTATACAACCACATTTGCGAGTCTTTTGACCTCGCAAAGCGGGAATCCTCAGTGCCAATAAGGCGAGGGCGTCGCAGGAGATTAGATGGTAAGCCCTGGGTTAACCAAGGCATTGTAGATATCATCCATGAGATGGACAGAAGCTTTCGAACCTGGAAACGCTGTAATGGTGATGAACGGACAAAAAATGACTTACGGAAACGTTATACCAACTTGCGAAACCAGGTAACACAAAAAATATACACTGTAAAAAAAATATATTACGAAGAGAAATTTCTTGAATATAAGGGAAATATGAAGGAAACTTGGAAAAAAATAAATAAAGTATTGGGAAGAAGAAAGAAAACAGACGGGACACATGACTTAACTCGGTATTTAAAAAAAACTGAATTGGAGGTTGCCACAGACTTCGGTACACAATTTGGCCGGTCGATAAATGATATAGTACATCAATGTGATATTGTAACTTATGATCTGACCGCGACAATATGCCCTCGATCAATGGTGTTGTCAGAAATGATCGTTGAGGATCTGCGCAATGCTATGAATAAACTCAATAAAAACAAGGGACCAGGATGGGATGGTATGGACTTAAAATTGATTTCATCGTATTGGGACATATTTGAAGAACCCCTCCTGCAACTAGTTAATTTATCCATCCGAACTGGGCAACTTCCAAAAAGTCAAAAAAAATCAATCGTTCCACCAATTTATAAGAAGGGCCAACTGTAAGATTATAATAACTATCGCCCCATTTCTATTTTACCAACCATGGAGAAAATTACTGAGCGTTATGTGGCTGACAGTCTACTTGATTACTTGGCAAAGTATGATATATTGGATACACATCAGTTTGGATACCAACGAGGGAGGAGCACGAATGATCTCTTGGATAGGTTTGCGGACACAATAAACACAAGTTTGGAGCGGGGAGTTTTTGCAGTCTGTCTGTTCGTAGACTTTTCAAGAGCATTTGACAGCTTAGACCACAAGCGTCTCTTGCAGCAGCTATGGAATGTGGGCGTGCGCGGCATAGTATAGGAGTGGTTTGAAAATTACTTACAAGAACGGTACTACGCTGTAAAAGTGGGTAGAACGGTTGGACAAATGAGATCCATAAACAGGGGCGTGCCTCAGGGTAGTATCCTCGGTCCACTTCTTTATCTGCTGTATGTAAATGATGCGAGGTTCTGCTTTCAGAACACAAAATACATGTTGTTTGCAGATGATACGCTAATTATTTCACAGCATACAGATCTTAATGAAGCTATTAAGAGATTGAATAGCGATGTCGGATGTCTTCAGGCGTGGGCGCATGACAAATCTCTCATCATAAATGAAGCTAAGACCAAGGCAATGATAATATCGTCACCTCAATCACAGCGCCTGATTAGAGAAAAGATGGTATTCCACGACCGACGATAAATTGCCTACACAACAGAGAAGTTGGAAATTGCAGTTGCAGTAATACCGTGGAAATTGTGGAGAGGCACATGTATTTGGGACTTATGATTGATAAAGTATTCCTCTGGAAGCAACACACCATTCACATGACCAAAAGACTGAGAGCTGTTGCCAATCAGATCTACTATGTTTCAAAATTCTTACCAGTGCCTGTCTTGAAAACAATTTACTTCTCTTTGGTCGAGTCCATTATTAGATATGGTATTTTGGCATGGGGAACAGCCTCCGCAATACATATACAACCGATCCAGAATATACAGAATAGAGTCCTTAAGTACGTATATAAAACAAACAATATCGATGAAATATGTAACCGAGAGAATATATTAACAGTGAGAAAATTATATATTTACAACGTGCTATTAAAGCACTACTTTTCTCCCAACTATAGAACACTCCTGCCTCACCATTATCAGACGCGAGCAAAATCTTCTGATTCAATGCATATTCCACTATCCATAAACAAATATGGTGACAGAACCTTAAATAAACTAATACCTACGTTTCTTAACTTACTGCCTACAAGCTTGAGAAACTTAAATAAAGTGAGCGAAATCAAGATCAAACTGAGACACTGGTTAATACATCACTTTGTGTTAGAATAAAATATAGTGTGTGTTGCGTAATAATGATAATGTACTACACTGACTATATGCCGTCTTGACTAATTCTTGATTGGTTGTGACTGCGAACTGTCATTGCTTTTGTTTTATTATTGTTTTTGCTTTTGTTTTTTGTTTTTTTTTTTTGGTTTTTAACCTATTTGTTTTCCTTCACTGATTGGCATAGTATTTCTTGTGCCTATTACCTCGATTAAATCATTTTTGACTCAATGAGTAATTCATGTTATTTTGGAACGTTATCGTATTGCGCTAACTTACATGCACACAAGTACAATAGTCTTATTTTTATATGATAAAGTGTAAACCACTGATAAGACTTGTAGTCTTAGTGGTAACTTTTTCTAAGAATAATTCTTTTCCTCTAAGAGTGTTTAGATTAAGTACATAAATCTCCTAACAGGGTTTAATTTACCCTAAACTGTCTATTCACATTGTTTGATTTGATTTTTCTTGAATGTATTTTAAATTACTTTTGTATACAATTTTGATTTAGATTTTGTTTTCTTGGGCGGCCTGCGCGGTGGCATCCGTCCGCAGATGGGCGCTGCTCTTTTGTTGGTGGGTGTGGCTGCGTATGCCTGCGTGAGGAGAGATGGAAGATGATGGGGCATTAATAAAAAAAAATTATTATTATTATTATTATTATTATTATTATTATTTACTAACATCCCAAGATTTGAAAAATCTATAAAATGTGAAAATTGTAAAAATCAAATTAAAAAGATTGTTATTTTAGAATTGGACGGGTTAGACAAAGGATTAAGTTTTGGAACGTATTTAAATATATTTCTTCGCCAGCACCTCCAGGATGGAGAAGGAAAATGTACAAAATGTTCGTCTCAAACAAAAATAACAATCAAAGAGGGCTCATATCTTTTTATAGACACTCAACTGTTTATAACAATTAATAAGTCTAAATATAACAAAAAGGAAATGACATCAGATATTGCAGAAAAAATTACAATAGAACATGTAGCATACGTTCTAGGTGGTATTATTGTTTGCTACAAGCCAGCACATTACACTGCGTATTGCAGGAGCGTCACAGGGATGTGGTTCGAAAAAAATGATCTGAATAGAATACCTAAGCCAATCCGTAATACACATACATACAACGGCAATCAACGCTGACAATTTATTTTATGTGAGAATCTAAATTTAAGGGAAGAAGGTACCGGTTTTCTAAATTTTCAAGAAATAAGGGATAAAAATAGGCTGTAATTATCAATTTCTATGCATCACATCAGTTTATCACCGGATCATGCCAACTAAATAATCCATCACTTCATAGCCTCCACTCCAGCTCCAGGAGCCGTGTAATCTGGATTTTTGCGTTTTTAACAGTCAGTTTTCCAGCAATCTTTCTGAAACTTCACACTTTATCTCTTGACAACATTTAAAAGAAAAGTACATGACCTTGCTGAGTTATCTCTCAAGATAACATTTTTTTGGAGTAGAATAACTCAAAAATATGCAAAAATATGTTTTTTTTTTCTGGTTATAGCTTTTAGAATAAATGTGTAGAGATTATACTATTTTGAAGACTGATATTAAATATAAGTTTTCTAACATTTTATATGCTTTATTATTAACGTATTGACTACATTCATTTCCCTACTCATACTCCTCCATGTGCAAAATAAATAGCCAATTTAACATTAAAAATCATCATTTATTATAAACATATAGTTCCATGTATTCGACTATACATCGTGAATAGGGGCCTTATCCATTTTACTATAGTTTAAATATTTTTACAATGTAAATGAGAGTTGGACAATCGAATTCAAGCGATGGACGAACTATATAAAAATTATACATTAGAAATCATCATTTGTTATAAAAAATAGTCCCATGTATTTTTTTTATACTCACCCTTACATCGCGAATGGGTTTTTTTCCATTTTATTTTTGTTAAATTATTATTACAACCAAAGTAGAGGTTGGACAATCGAATTCGAGAGATGGACAAACAAAATAACCATCATAACGATAAAAATAATCATTTGTTATAAACAAATAGTCCCATGTACTCACCTATACCAGTGCTCCGCAACCGGTGTGCCGTGGCACACCGGTGTGCCGTGAACTGGATACAGGTGTGCCGCGGTCAAATACAATGTATTTGAGTTTTAGTATAGAATAATAAAAATTATTATTATATAATTTTTCAATGTTCCTCTAGCGCCTGGTGCCAATTGTTGAAAACTGCGCAGTGTGCTTTGTACACACCATGACCGCACCAAATTAGTCATAAACAAAGAAACAAAGAAAAAATGAGCCTTATGCGCATCGCTGAAGACTCATGCCCGTACGCTTGCGTTATAACGCATTTGCACTAGTGACGGGCGAAGCGGCTCAGTTCACGTTCACTCGTCCGCCATTACTATCGTGTGCAGAGTTGTCAGTAACACAAAGTTAAGTAAACAAGTTTCCACCACTTACGATAATTACTATTAATTGTGTTGTTGAATTGTGTGTGGTTGGCCTTCTTCGTGTGATACATATTTTGTTTTAACCCCTTTAAATATGGATAAATTTTTACGTGGAAAAGATCCGAATGAAGAACCCAGCACAAGTGTTACAAAAAAAACTAAAAAAATAGTGAAAAGAAAGTACGACGAAGACTATATTAAATATGGATTCTCGTGCTGTGTGTGACGAAACAGCTCCAAAGCCACAGTGCATCATTTGCAGCGAACAGCTATCAAACGAATCAATGGTACCCAGTAAATTAAAACGCCATCTACAATCAAACCATCCCAGCCACGCTAACGAAGACAGACAGAATTTTAAGAGGTGCTTAGAACAAAGTAAAAAACAGACGATATTTATAAAATCGGCCGTTATAGTTTCTGAAAAGGCCGTAGAAGCTAGCTACCATGTTTCAAAATTAATTGCACGTCAAAAGCAACCACATACTATCGGCGAAACACTTATTAAACCAGCAATGAAGTGAAAGAAGTGAATAAAGTTTCGTTGTCTGCCGATACTGTTAAGAGACGTATTCACGATATGTCAAGCGATATATTAGGAACTCTGATTAGAAAACTGTTATTGGCTGAAAAATTTGCGCTTCAGATCGATGAAACAATCGATATTAAAAATAAAGCACAGCTGATAGCTATTGTACGTTTCGTTGACGAAGACTTTATTAAAGAACATTATTTATTTTCTAAGGAGGTTCCAGAGCAAACTACCGGTAAAGACATTTTTCAAATGACCGATGATTTCTTCAAAATATATAATATTCAATGGAGCAATTGCATTGCTGTTTGCACGGATGGCGCTGCGGCAATGACGGGTAGTAAGAAGGGTTTTGTCGCTTGTGTAAAACAAAAAATCCGACGAACTTTTGAACACAATGAATGAATGCATTAAAATAGTAAACATAATTAAATCAAGAGCCCTAATCTCGCGAATCTTTGGAATACTTTGTGCAGAAATGGGAGCCGAATATGAATCCTTATTGTTTTATACTGAAATACGTTGGCTATCCCGAGGCAAAGTTTTGGCTAGATTGTTTCAGCTCACGAGCGTCACGAGGTGCGTGAGTTCCTTTTAAATCAAAATTTGCCCGAACTATATCGGCACCTCGATGATGATTACTGGATAGCCAAACTTGCATACATGGCTGATATATTCGAGCATTTGAATGAACTTAATAAAAAAATGCAAGGTCCACATGAGAATATATTGTCGAGCTCCGACAAATTACAAGGATTGAAACAAAAACTCGAACTTTGGCAGAAAGAGTTGCAAAAAATGATGTTTGGAAATGTACCAAAGGACCAACCATAGTACAATTGAAAACAAACAATTAATTGTGGATTTGGCCCAACAACATTTAAGTATGCTTCAGCAGAAATTTGATCAGTATTTTTATTCCATTAATACGGAACAATACGATTGGATTCGAAATCCATTTGCAACCAATGCAATAATTTCTACGGAAGCACTGCCTCTGCAAATTCGAGAGAAATTTATAGATTTACGTAATGACATGACTCTAAAACTTCGCTTCTCCGAAGTTCCATTAGATTTTTTCTGGATTTACGTTAAAAAAGAATATCCTCGCATTTCCGACAAAGCAATCTTAACACTACTTCCATTTTCGATGCCATATTTATGTGAGCATAGATTTTCAACGCTTGTATTAATTAAAAATGATAAGCGGTCATGCTTAAAAGGTCTTGACCAAGAACTTCGGGTTGCGCTGTCAAAAATCGAGCCGAATATAAAACTTTTATGTTCATTGAAGCAAGCGCAGGTATCACATTAATTGAGTTAGCTTCTGATTTAATAATAATTCAGAGCCTTTAATAGTAATTTTAAGAAAATACATAAAATCAAACCGTACACAGATTTTTATTATCAAAATGCTCACTCCACCTCTAAACCCAAGCGTTCGCTTCAATGGATGATTAAAAACTACGAATTCTAACATTATTAGATACTAATAATTTGAAGGGTTAGCGGAAGAAACATACGTGATCAAGTATTTATAATAATTATTAATATTGCGTAAAAATAAATATGTTATAGTTATATGTATGTATATACATTTCAAATAAAAAACTAAAAATTACTGTAAAATTATCTATCAATTTAATACCTATATATATCTTAGCTTTTTGTGTGCCGCGGAAAACGCTGAAGAATTTTGGTGTGTCGTAGGTGAGAAAAGGTTGCGGAGCACTGACCTATACAACACAAATGGGGATTTTTCCATTTTATTATTGATTGATAATTATTACAATGAAAGTAGAGGTTAGACAATCGAATTCGAGAGATGGACAAACGAAATAGCTATTACAACATTAAGAATGCCCATTTGTTATAAACATATGGTCTCCTGTATATTCACCTTTACATCTCGAATGGCGCTTTTTCCATTTTATTATTTTTAAATTATTCTTACAATGAAAGTAAAGGGTGGGCAATGAAATTTGGGCGATGGGCAAACGATATAGCGCGAAAAACGTTCATTTTTTGATATTTGGTTTTCCCGCCAAAAAATTTTTTTTTTCAAATAAAAGTTTTTGGTGGGTAGACAAGCGAAAATTTTCGCTGGGCAATCCTGGACTAACGATGGGCAAACGATTTAGCGTGAAAAAAGTTGATTTTTTGATTTTCGTTTTTTTTACCAAAAAATGTTTTTTTCACATAAAAAATTTTTGCAGGGTGGGCAAAAAAAACTTTTCTCTGGGCAAACATGGACAAACGAATGCCGTATTGTTTTCCAAAGATTTCACATGTGGAGGTGCCAACTTCACAGACCTCAACAGCACCCACTTCACTATTAAAATAGTTTTTGAAATTTCCTCTCACTTGAAGTGCAATAACTGTTGATCGATTTCCACATTGTTGTCCTATGTTTGGAAGCTGCCTGTTTTCATCCTCATTCAACTCTGTATATAATCTCCAGTTTTCCGTAGCTATGAAGTTGTGTAGTGCAATACATGCCAGTGTTATTTTTACTACTTTATCTGGTGACAGTAGAAAAATTGGATTCATCAGTACTCTAAATCGATTCGCTAATATTCCAAAGGTGCTTTCAATCATTCTTCTTGTCCTGGACAGTCGATAATTGAACGTTTGTTGTTCGTGTGAGAGTCCTCTGTTAGGAAAAGGCTTCATAATCCTCGTTGAATGAGGAAAAGCATCATCGGCTACAATCGCAAACGGGGTTTTTAATGTCTGTCCAGGTAATGTCTGATCATCAGGAAAATTTAAACTGTTGGTGGATATGGCTTTACATAATCCACTCTTCCTAAAAACCCCGCCATCACTTATGTGACCATTAACCCCTACATTATAATATGTAAATTTATATCGAGCATCTGCTAAGCCAAGAAGTACAATCGACTGATCGCCTTTATAATTGTAGTAGTAGGATCCTGCAGAAACAGGCGGTCTAAACTTTATGCGTCCATCAAGGGCACCTAAACAATTAGGAAATTGCCATAATTCTTCAAACTGCTAAGCCACTTTAAGCCAGGTGTTTTTGTCATCAGGGGTCTATAATATTACATTTCAACAATATTATATATACAATTTGCATAAATTATAATAACATGTACCTTCAAATATTCGTCTTTGAGCAAATGGTAAATAACATCGCAGACGATAGGAATAAACCGTGATATGGTAGTTTCATCAATTCTAGTGCTATACATCAACAATCGGTAGGATTCACCTGTAGCCAAGAAACGTAGAGTCGTCTCTAACCTAAAATTTTGTTTATCTACTGTCATGAAAGTATAAATTAAAAAGAATCTTACTTAGATCGTGTTGGGATACTTTCTAGCATAACAGTATCTTGTTTAGTTAACTTAGCCTTAACTTTATTAAATAATGTTTCGAATGAGTTATTATCCATCTGTAGGAAGATTTTGTATGAAGACAGGTCTTCAATAGGTAATTCCTCATTTAACATTGTTAATAATCCTCTACCTTCTAGTCGTCGATTTATCCACTTTCTTCCCCAAATTCGTTTCTTTATTTGAGTATTTCTTGCTTTTCGTCAAAAGAAAGTCCCATCATTAATATCGTAATTACGTTCATAGCTGTTGCTATAGCAACAGTTGGTTCTGATTTTTTATTTTTATGTTCCAATTATTTCGCTTGCGTTACTAGTTAATATTTTTGAGGTTAAAACAAACAAGTATTTTGACATTTCATATGTTCAATGCGCATGTTCATATATGTAATTGTTTTCATACTTACGTCTCATACAGAAACTTCGTTGTTCGTATTAATTTTTACACTAAAACTGCGCGCGCAACTTCAGTACTGAATTCAACGCTAAAACTAGTCTCGTGTCAGACAACTCTTACTTTCGTAAAAAATATGGGTCGCAAATGTTCGATTTCTCTAGAATCATTGGCTGAATTTTTAAATAATAATTTTAGCTCAGTTTCTTATACTAAACTCACAACGCTAAAGAACAACCATCCATTTTTTGTAAAAGCTGCATTATTTCTCTTTAGAAAAAATGAATGGCAAGAGCGCAATAAGGTTCTGAAACGTAATACAGGAAACGTTAAGCAATTATTGCAGTTAAACAGCATCAGAATTTCATTGTAAACAAGAAACCGAATTATTTAACCGAATTCTTAGTGTTTTGCAAGGATTACGTTTTTCTGTGTCTGACCTCCACTATAAATATTATACCAATACGCAGCTATATTCACAGTTACGTAAATCTCTATGTGTGACTAATATTCGCAAAAACAGAAAAAGATTATCTTTTCTTTTGCTGACGTAATGCTCTTAAATTGAGTGAGTGTCTAAGGTCCAGCAACTTCTCGTGCAATTTATCTCCCATACCTTTAGCCAACAATATAGTTACTTCAAATCATATATTTTGTTCAACACCGAAAGATCTTTATCATTCTGACAGTGAAACATTTAATGCTAACTTTTCAAGTATAAATCTGAACATAATTTCTGCAAATTTAGCATTAGTAAAACTAATTCTACTTTAACAAGTTTCCTTGATAAAGACATAAATTCTGAATTAGAAGATATTCCTGTGGAACCAATAGTTCTATATAATAAACCTAAATTGCAGTATAACTATCAGATTTTACCACTCGGGTCTATAAATCTTACACAACATGACTGGGAACGCAATCCATATTCGGAGTGTAAATTCAAGGAAGGTGAATTTTTCTTAAACGAAAATGAATTATCATTGATTTGTCGAGGTAATAAACTTATTACCGGAAAATATACATTGATTTTGAAAGAAAAAGTAAAAAATGTAAATAACACATGCTAAATTCAGTTCAAGCATAATACTTACTCGAAACGGAATGAAATATATGCCTATTGCTTGTACAACTGCAAACGTTATATCCTACTATTAAACGATATTTCAAAAGATAATAATAATAATAATAATAATAATAATAATAATAATAATAATAATAATTTTTTTTAATCCAAATTCCTCCACTTACTCCACCTTCCCCAGGACATGAAACCAACAAATTGTTGATCTCACCTCCTGAGTACCTCACGCTGAACCACCAATTGCTCTCCACTACCCAGAGGTAGCTAGGCACAAGAAGTGGGCCCCCACACAAAATATAAAATAACCAAAACCAAAATGTTAGTAATAAACTGATAAACCTATACATCAAAAACCTAGTGCTAATCATTCAGAAATACTTATAAATAAAGCAGAGGCACACCAATTAGCAGATGTAACGTGAATCATGATAGTTGCGAATTAATATAACTTTGTATTGTATAAGTATATCTGCAAAGACAATAACTAAAAGCCATTTCTATCACTAAAAAGCAAGAAGTACAGCCAATCTTTTGTGAAAAAAAAGAAAAGCCACTTACAATCATTGCAGAATTTGTGAAAAGGGCCTAGTACTAAACAAAAGGTAGCAACTCTAAGTAACATATAACGTATACATTTTGTTCGTATAACATAGCAACCAGAACCATTTTCTATCCTCAGAAGTACGTGATAGGAGCAAAAGCAATTCTAATCATTGACTATGCAGGACTCCAATAAATTTACATAGTTATTGAAATGAACGATTATATTACAAACTGTAAACTCAGCAAAAAAAAAACAGTAAAGTTTCTACTTTCTGTATCCTATTTTAACAATTTATAATCAGTAATAGTTGTTGTACAAGATGTACTATAAACTAAACTATAAACTATATGGAAAAACACGCGGGAATATATGGTAATTATTTTACGAAATGTACACTCAACGAGAAAAATAGTAGAGTTATATTATCTAATCATACTTTAACAAATAACAATCAAAAATTAATATTGTACAGAATATACTATAAACCAAACGACGAAACCCCATTATTTTACATACTGTAAACTCAACAAGAAACTGTAAGGTTGCTCATAACAATTTATAATCAAAAATTAATAATTATTGTACAGAAAATACTATAAACTAAACGGAAACACGTTAGAATTGTAGTTCTTATGCATGTATAAAAATACATCATCATGATATGCCTATGTATTTCCTTCGACGTAATAAATAAAATATTTCTTCCTTTCCTCCTCCTCAGCACGATATACCCAACAAAAACGCAACATATTTGTTTGCTAAACACCTGAAAAGTGCAATGACCCGAAAGACAAAAAACGATCGCAAATCTGTTTTATATCCCGCACATCTACAGACATTCAGAGTGCAAAAAATAATCGAGAAGCACTAGTAACTGCTATATGAAATAGGAAATTCCCATTCTTAATCTAGAAAACATACATATATAAGAAACACTACCGCTAAGCTAAAAAAAAAAAGCTTGTCAGCGGCAAATTCGTTCTTTATGCACAAATTATTTTTAACAGTTTTACACACACGTGATATTTAAATAAACGTCAAACATAAGATCGCACTACTTATTTAGTTTAATTTCCTGACTGCAACAGCCAAGCACGAATAGTTTTTTTGATTTCGTTTACTGTTTTTAGATGCGACATATTATTTGGTAATTTATTCAACATTTTTGGCAGTAATACTTTTAATTGTCTTTCTCCGTATTTGTTATTTACCCTAGGGACCAAATATTTTCCATCTGCCATTGCTCTAGTTGTTTGTACATGACTTACTATGCTTAATTGTTGGCGACAACATGCATTAGTTTTGTTTTTGAAGTGTTGATAATTAGGTCTTTATCATGTGCGCAGAGTTGAAATCTGTAAAAGTCTTTTTGTAACATATTTTCCGCGTCTTTTAGGTTTTTATGCATCGCTAATAGTAAGGTGTCGTCCGCATATAGATAATGCACACACTCATCAAAACAGAAGCTTACATCATTTACGTAGATGAGGTATAGTAGTGGTCCCAAAATACTACCCTACGGAACACCTTTGTTTAGATTATTTACGGTGCCCAGCGCATCGCCCACCTGTACACAAAACTTTCTGTCATGCAAGTAATTTTTAATCCAGTCTAATATTTAGAATTTTTAAGATTTGAACTGGTTCCAGCGCTCGCTGTTATTTTCCCAAATCACGAGGATGGTGATGTACCCCATCCAAATATTTGGTTTCAACAAGATGAGGTACCTCCCCATTATGGTGTAGAGGTTCGCCACTATCTTGACGAAATATTTCCTAATGAATGGATTGGATGGAGAGGCATAGAATGGCCACCTCGTTCTCTTGACTTGACTCCGTTAGACTATTTTTTGTGTGGTTATTTGAAATCGAAAGTGTATTTTAACAAACTGAATAATTTAGAAGATTTAAAACAACGAATTCGCGTAGAAATTACACAAATATCCCCAGACATAATTGAGGCGAGTATACGAAGTGTTTACACTCGGCTGGGACAGTGTCAGTTGGTTGGTGGGGTCCATTTTGAAAATTTACGTTTACTGTTACAATAAATTTAAGTTCAGAAGTATTTTTTTAATTTAATTTTAATTATGTACAAAAACAAAATTTTCTTTTTTTTTTCTAAATTTATATTATTTTAAAAAAATTGTGATGCAACATACCAATTGTTTTATATCACTATTTGGAGGATATAAAGATCTACCAAAAACGATAAAAAAATAATATGGTTGCCATTTAAAAAAGGGTTGATGACGTCATCACTCTAAAAACCAATGACGTCATAGAAAAAAATTGTATGTCAAAAGATGGCGTTTTAAAAAAGAAAATTTATCTGTCCGAGCGTTTTTCCTAAAAATGTAAAATAATGCGGTTATAAGCTTGGTTCCAAACTTTATGACCACACTGTATATAGTGATCCGAAATTTTTGTTGCTATTATTCTACCGGAACATTGATGTGTAATACCCCTATAGTAAATATGATCTATACAGGAACTTACTAATTCGTCATTTACGAATTCTTCTCTAGTGTAACCGTTTATTATTCTGAATAATCCCGTACCCATTAAGATATTTTCATAATTTGTTACCGTATCTGTATTCTTAGAAATATCGATGTTAATATCCCCAACCAACAGAAAATTCCGATTTGAATGTAATTGTAGAAAAATATCAATTCATCTAAAAATTGTTTTAAAATCGCGTTTGGAGGTCTATATATAACTAATAAATGTATGGCACCCCTATTTGAGTTTAGACTGAGGCAGTTAGATTCACACGCGGTAAAGTTTGTGTTTACAACAGTATATGTCATAGTGTCCTTAATGTATATCATCAATCCCCCCTGATTTATTTTCTCTTAAATTTACAATTCTTTCAAAGCCATTTATATCGTATAAGTGCTCACATTGTGAGTATTCAAAGCCAGTTAAATTTACTTCCGCCAAAACTAGTACATTTATCTTATCGAGACAGTCATTAATAAAACATAGGTACTCATTAAAATGTTTCTTTATAGAACGTATGTTTAAAAACGAAAAATTCACATACCAGATTAGTCCAGTCGTGCGTTGCACATGTACCTGTTGTTCCCGATTTCCGTTGTCCAAAAATTCCTCAATTTCCCTATCCATTGACGATGTAGAATAGTGTCACAAATCAACACATAATTTTCGTCTAGTTCATTTTCTTTAAATCCGCGATTGCCTTTATTTGTATTATTTTTGATCCCTCGGTTTTCCGAGATAAAATATTTCCGTCTTGTATCCATACAAATTTCCAGTTTTTCTCCTTAGCTTTGTCCTTGGTCTCCCATAAGACCTTTTTCTGAGATGTCGACAGATATTCTAATATACTGATTCTTCCCTGCGCGTTTCTTACTATATCACTATTCATTAGGACCGTACGCTTTTTTTTTATTATTTCATTTCGTGTCTTCGATGAAAGAAATCTAACTATAACCGATCGATATTTTTCCTTGTCCTTACTTCTTTGCCTGATTGCATAATCAATATCACATGGATTCATACTAACTCCAACTTTTTTATTGTCTCCATTACTACGATCTCAAGTCTTCACCATCCTGTTCAATCAATCATCGAATTTCTATTTTGTTTCGCTCTTCAGACTTCTCCATTTCAATAATTCTATTTTCTAAGTAATCAATGGTTTTTACGATTTCATTTATTGATGATTCTACTGTACCTAGTTGAGTTTGTAAAGTCTTAATACTAGATCCTATATTTTTTTGTTCTTCCACAATTTGATCATATTTGTCTGAGATAAATTGCTGACTATGTATAATATCAGCGATACTGCTCTGTAAGTTTGAGAGGATAGATTTTATCTCTGATATATCTCCTCTGACTGCGTTTAAATCGCTTAAATCTTTATTGGCATTAGCAGGCTCTTCATCATCTTCTTTGTTCCGTTTTCTTTCTCTGCATGCCTCACATCTCCAAGTATTTTTTTTCTTTGATCCCATGGCATTATATGTGGCTTGCGACAATGAGCAACAACTATGATAATGATAATCGCTATTGCAACCCATGCAACTTACGTAGTCCCCATCAGACGGCAATGTTCCACTACATTTGGTACAATTTACACGTACCATCGTGTATACTCAGTTAAATCACACAAATTCTCGATCCAGCTGAGACAGAAATCAAAACATTGTCCGTCTTCCTTTTACTTTAAGACATAATAGCAAACCACAAACGAAACATTCCGATACATGCACTAGTTTTTCATATTATAGTTTCTTATAATATTTCATCAGTTTCTTTTACTCAATGTTTTAATTCACACAAGAAATCCCCAACTTGAAAATTCAACTCGAACAAATTACCTTTATTTATTTTATTACTAAACTTGATTAGACAATATATAGATATTTGTGATTTATATATTTTGACCGCTTTTTTTGATGTAAATCTTCAACCTAGTCTATTTCCTTTTACGCACAATTTGTTTTCACATAGATTTTTCTTCTCTCACATAAGAAGTATTTAACACCAAGGTTTGTCGTTTTACGATAGAGGACAGATCGTTTTTATAAGCTTATTTTAATTTAGATCTTGATGAATTTTATTTCCACTTATCACAAAAATTTATCCCGTCATTTTGATATAAATTTCAATCTTTTTTTTGTATTACATAGGCCTTAAAAATGCCGAATTTACGAACCGTAGAGAAACACATGTGTTTACTGCGACTTTCCGCGAACGAATGATTCGAATAATAATAATAATATAATGATAATATAATTGATGGTGAATTATATTATCATTATATTAAACGGTCGAGTATTTCTTACAATTGTTAATAATAATATATTTATCCAATGGATCTAAAGTACAAAGGAATGTACAAGATATAGGATAAGTCAGTAAACATACAACAAAAATATGAACAAATCATACGGTTCTAATAGAAATTAGCATATATACTATATAGAAAAGAAAAACCACAGAAATACTCATCTAACCATCTAAAAACTCTTTAATTGAATAATATCACCGTGTTAGTACGAAGGCCTTTAAGGCATTCTTAAAATTAGTATAGCCCTTGACTGCCTTTATCTGATCACTCAACCTGTTATAAAATTTACATCCCATATAGAGTGGGTTATTCTCAAATGTGGATAAACGGTGAACAGGCAACACAAAATCGTTGGCTCTTCTCGTAGGATATACATGGATATCGCAATGCCTATTTAACTCATTGGGAGTTCTATAGACCGCCAGTACTGTTTCCAAAATGTAAACAGTACATAGTTATATTATTTAGTACATCTATAAATTTCAACCATAGGTTAGTAAAAAGTGAATTGCGAGGTATAGAACAAAATATAATTAAAAATAAGTTACTCCCAACGAAAGTGCTGGAGCAAAGTCAAAACGATTTATTACATTTAAATAAAATCGACATAAAAAATAATAATGTTGAACGAGTGAAATCAACAAATGTGTATCAAAAAGCACGATCCGAAATATTAGCGAAAAATGATCGCCATAAAGATGACATGTTTGACATGGTGCTCATGCAAAGACAACATGAAAAATATTTACAGTTCGTTGGAGCACCTCTACATATATATGTATAGTAAAGAGCAAGTTCATTTACTTGCATCGGCGAAGGAGGCCGTTCTCCATTTGGATGCTACTAGTACCATTGTTCGTAAAACTTTCGAAAATGAAAAAGAATTTATTGCTACGCCGCAATTTTACAATTACCAAATCATACATTATGTCCTATTTTAGAAATGATTTCCAGTCAGCATGATAATGCTGCATGGCTGTTAAAATTCAAGTCATATGTTTTAACCATAAGGAAAAGGTGGCCAATGTGTTCTAAAATTGTCACTGATTTTAGTTTTGCGTTTCTAAATGATGTGGTGACTGGATGCAATGATATGGACTTGATGGAGTATATCAATCTAATGTTCGAAGTATTACATAACAACAAATTTATACTATCCGGCAAAATTCAAATTTTTATATGTTGTAGTCACATGTTTAAATTAATGACCGCTGATGTGTATCTGTTTTATGTAAAAAAAAAAAAGTTTATTAAAGAAATACTTGCTGCAGCTTATAATATACATGAGTGGAAAGTTTTCTGTAAATGGTTTGAATATCTCTATATTATTTGTTGCAGTAATACTAAGAGTGCCAACTACAGCAACGCTTATTTGTCAATGATTAATCTTAAGGTCGCTAGGGCAACCGGTGGACGAGTGGGATAATAATAATAATAATAATAATAATAATAATAATAATAATAATAATAATAATAATAATAATAATAATAATAATAATAATAGTGGGATAACATTTTAATGCCGATACTTATTACAAAACTGGATATTCAAACAATAAAAGAGTGGGAAAGTAAAATAAATTCATTTAACAATACTGATACTATTGAATGATTTACTAAAATTTTTAAACAATAAACTTTTAACGTTGGAAATAGTTGAACCTAATCGTAAGGAAAATGTAAAACAAACGTCATCTTCATTTGGTAGAGGTAGTGGTGCAAATGTGGAAACGTGTTGGTAATGTGGAAGCACAATTTCTAGGGCTCTGGAGCTGATGCCATCTAATTGTGACCGTTTCAACTTGTTACTGAGTTTCCTTAGTTAGTCTGTAGGAGCGCTGGCAGCCACTCTGTTGTGTATTGTCTCTGAAGTGGTTGTCCAAAGTTATTCTTGAATATTCAAACTTTTAAGGTAAGTTTTTAAAGTGTGTTAATCACATAGTCTACTAAGCTATCTCTTAGCGCTTAGGCGGTTATTGGTAAGCAAAAAATACGCTACAATCTTGTGCAAGTAAGTAACTCCTAGCTTGAAAATGTAGCATAGTTTTAACTTTATAGTTCAATGTAGCGATGCTGGTAATGTGGAAGCACAACACTGGGGGAAATGTGGAAACGTTTCCACATTTCCCTCAACTAAATTTGTTGTGTCTACTACATTTCCTACGCGCCTTTTCCAGATGCCGAGGAAGATTATTGGTCGCAAGCCCAAGGGTAAATTGAAGAATTGGGATGCGCAATTTATGATGAAAGCGATTGTTTCCGTAAGAGAAAAGAAGATGGGTTTGAGAAAAGCTGTGAAGCTTTACGAAGTTCTTCAGACGTCTTTGCAAAGATTTGTCAATAGTGATAAAACATCTGAAGAGTGAGTAAACCTCAAAGTAGGACGAAAGCCTGTTTTACCTGCTAATTTGGAAACAGAGCTGGTTGAATATTTAATAGAAATGGATGATCGTTTCTATGGCTTAAGGAGGGATGATGTAAAAAGATTGGCCTACCAGTTGGCTGTTAGGAACAATGTTGCACACCCGTTTCTAAATAAAACTGCAGGCAGAGCCTGGTTTGACTTATTCATAAGACGTCACAAGAAGAGGCTCACTATACACAAACCAATCGGGACCTCATTTTCTAGATGTAATAGATTTAACAAGGATGCTATTGATAAGTTTTTTAATATGTTAACGGCTGAGTACGATAAACATCCTTACCCAAGTGACAGGGTGTTTAACGTCGACGAAACTGGGCTAACGGTTGTACAAACTAAAATACCACATGTTATTGGATTAAAAGGGAAAAAGCAAGTGGGCGCAATTACATCAGCAGAACGAGGTTCACTGGTTACAGTAATTTGTTGTATGAGCGCAGGAGGTACTTTTGTACCCTCTATGATGATTTTTCCAAGAAAGAACATGACGGATACTCTCATGAGAGGAGCGCCATCGGCGTCACTCGGCAGATGCCATCCGTCTGGGTAGATCCAAACGGATCTGTTTACTGAGTGGTTCCACCACTTTCTTCAAACGACACGTCCGAGTGAAGAGTCTCCTGTCCTCTTAATTCTCGATGGGCACAACACCCATACGAGAAATCTTCAAGTAATAGATCTAGCTCGTAAAAATCATGTTACAATCGTCAGCATTCCCCCACATACATCCCACAAAACCCAACCGTTGGATAAAAGATTTATGGGACCTCTGAAAACTTATTATAGTGAATTTGTACGCCAGTTTTTGCGACACAATACTCGGCCCGTAGGCTCTTATGACATCGCAGAACTTTTTGGGAAGGCTTACTTGCAATGCCAAACAGGACTTATTGCTGCTACTGGGTTCAAAGTTACGGGGATATACCCATGTGACCGCACTGTTTTTAAGGATGTTGATTTCTTACCTTCAGAATCTTCTTCGCAAACTGAAGCAATTCCAAGTCCTGATGTAAATATTCAGTCGCCTCCGTCTACCAGGCTTCAGTTCAGTGATCATTCGTCATGCGCCTCCACGCCTGCTGCTCAGAATGATCGAGATGCTGGAATACCACACAACCCTTTCCGGGTCAGTGATGTCGATCTACAAGAAGCTGGTCCTTCAAATCAACCTACTACATACATACGTTTCACCTCGGCATATAATGCCAGTACCTGCGCCAAAGCGGAAAACTTCAAACAGAAGAAGAAAACCATCTTCGGCTGCAGTCATTACAAGCTCTCCTTATAAAATGGAACTTGAAAAAGCTTTGAACAATGCTAAAAAACTACCTCGGAAAGGAAAATCGAAAACACGACAACTCAAACCTTGCAACAGAAAACTTGAATTTAAAGAAAAGTCAGACAGCGATTCAATATCCTCAGGGGAATCAGTTATGGAGATGCCTGTGGGTGAAATGCCAGCAGAAAGGATGACGCCTTATGTAGTTTTTGCGGAGAGGCTTTTTCAAATGATGTTCGAGGGGAACTTTGGATTAGGTGCTTACTTTGTGATTCATGGTGCCATACTTTGTGCTCTGGGTGTGAAAATGAGCATTACATTTGTAACTTTTGCAAGTGAACATTTTATCAAATAGTTCATTGTTTTTGTAACATATAATAATAAAATGTTCTAATAATTTACAGTTTGGGACTGTTTTTCACCTGAAAACTAATGTTTACACATTACCAGCACATTTTGAAACTCGGATCAAAGAGTAATTTTATCATTCACAATTATTATTACAATGTAAACGTAAATTGCATAAAACTTAAAGCGGTTATTGTTAATAACATTTTTGTGAAGTGTTTTCCAGACTTTAGAAATATTCTATTGGTAAACGAACTAGTTATAGAAAAAAATTAAACAGGGTTTCCACATTTGCACCACTTCCTCTACTACTTCTACTGCAACTACAGATTACACACACACATGTCCATATTTCAAACAAGCAGACTTAGGCTGTGTCAAGTGAACGGTCCGACCGCCTAACGTTAGAAAATTTACTAGCCGTTCACTTAACGCTTTTTGTTACCGGTTTGTCTAGGTTTGTTGCTGGTTTTTGTGACATAACCTGCAACGTGTTTGCTCGAATTATAGATGTGTATATGTAAAATATTTAAAATGGCAATTAGTAATAAAATTGCAACAATAGTGCAAGCTGTTGTAAATTCATCACAGGATGATACCATTATTATTTCACACATGGGGAATATTTTAAAGAATAGCGTGAAGAATATTGAAATAATGTTAGATGATACAGGTACGTTTACAAGAATGGATAGTTACATATACATGTATATTAGGTATGTACGTATTAAAATAGAATTACATATTTGTAGCACAGAGACACTTCTATAAAAGAGAGGATCGCTTTAAAACATATAAATGCTTTGATGAAATTTCCAGATCAAACATTTGATAATCATTTTCGAATGACACGGGCATCATTTGAGGTAAAATATAGATAAAATATTATTTTTACTATTACCTGAACAATACAATATTACAGCTTCTACTTAATGAGATCGGAAAGTATCATCATAATGGTGGACAATTGAAACGCTTTTCTATTCCCTTATCCACACAAATATTAATGACGCTGTGGATATTAGCCACACCTGATTCGTTCAGAAGTGTTAGCGAAAGATTCGAAGTGGGTAAGGCTACTGTGCATTTCATCTATTTGTGTATAATAAAAGTTTTTGTTCAATTAAGCGTGAAATACATAAAGTGGCCATCAATAGATGAAATTGAAAGAATAAAATCTGCTATTAGCACAAGTGGATTTGCTAATGTAGTGGGTTTCATTGATGGAATGCACATAAACATAAAAGCTCCTACAGATTCCACCAAATATTATAATAAAAAAAAGACTCCCTCTCTTAATTTACAGAGAGTGTGTGATAATAAGTTACTTTTCAGAGATATATATTTTGGAGAGGTTGGAAGCCTACATGACAACAGAGTAGTTACTCGAAGCCCCTTATTACACAAATTAAAAAGTAATCCCCAAAGATTACTTTGTGATGGTGGACACCTGGCAGGTGATTCAGCGTATAGTTTAACAACACATATGATGACACCCTATCGAGACAATGGACACCTCTTAGACGAAGAAAAACATTATAATTTCATCCATGCTAGTATTCGCAAGCATATAGATCGGGCCTTTGGAATTTTAAAGGGCAAATGGAGACGATTAAAGTCATTGGAATCCACTAATATCTTGTATGTCCAAGATCACGTAGTAGCATGTTGTGCACAGAATGACTATGAAGCTCTTGATGAAGATAATAATGAAACGGCAGTCATTACCTAGGATACAAGTTAATGAGAACGTTGCACAACAAAAAAATAAATGAAATATGCGCTTTGTTATATGAAAAACATTTTTGTTTATAATTTTTAATATACTTTTGTAAATAAATATAGATAGGTTTTATTAGAAAATATTTTATTCTTTTCTTTTATATTATGAATAACAAAATAATGCTATAAATAAATACTTTAAAAACTCAAAATACATTCTATTAAAAATAATAATTTTTCATATTATCTATTTTTTTAAGAATTTTCTAAACTAACTGCAATCCTTTCGAATATATTGTTGCGCTGTTGTTGGACTTTAATTAACTTATTAATTAAGGTATCCATATTTCTTATATTTTCATTAATTACTTGAAACTGTTCCGTATAATGTGTAGATAACTTTGACTTTTTTCTAGGGATATTCTCTTCCATATCTTGCTTTCGTCGTGTGATTTCGCTTGATACACCTACAGCAATAGTTGCGACAGGATTATAAGAAGGATCCTTTCCCACAATTTCTACAACATTATTATAAAATTTCCAGGTTATCGCGGCACTACCAAAACAATTTTCCTTGTCAACTATTTTTTTATACATTGTTTGCAAACCTCTCCATTTTCTGTCGCAAACTTCCCAATTAACAAGATACCCTTGTGTTTGCAGAACTTTTGCTACTTGTGTGAATAACTCACGTCTCTTATGTCGCTGTAAGAGCTGCTGTTTTCTTTGATTTAGCTCCTTCAATAAAGATAACACCGCTTCTCTGGGCCATATAAAACGATTATTATTACACTCTACAACAAATTAAAATCAAGTTTGTGTACTTGCAATTCCATTTATTAGCAATATCCTTTTCTATATATTGACCTGTTACATTTTCTCTAGAATGCCTAGCACTTATATTTTCCTCTTGATTTTCTGTGAAATGGTCCACATTAATATTTGTATTACTTTCTTCAATTATACTCTCTGTAGCTGTCACCAGACCTTTTACGTACAACGCATAATATTTATTACATATTTCGTTGTAAAAATTGATATCTGAAATCATACATGTTAAATTATGATATTCAAATACTCACTTTAAAACTGACATATATAAAATAAAATAATATACAGTAAAACGGTAAATCTGATTATACCTGTTTCTGCTTGATTTATTTCGTAACCTGATAACTGGACAACGAATCGCTTTCCCGATGAATGCTCTAACTTAACCGGCTTGGCATCCGTATTTGTTATTGTTTTGGGGTTTTCTTTCACTTGACGGATTGTAACCACTGTAACGAACCTCTGTCCCCAGAAACAATTTTTATTTAGTTTAATGTTAAATTTTAAGAAGCGAAAATTTATTTAATATTGTTTGCTGTAAATAGTTTTGGAATGACCTGTATATTTATATTTTGGATACCTGTGTATATTTTTCAGAGTTTCTTCGGGAGACGTGAGACAACAAAAACGGGCCCAGCCGACTATATAAAGGCCGCATTTTTCTACATTAAAAGAATTCCTTTTCCTATTCCGACCTGTTGGGGCCGATACAGTTGGCTAACAGGTATTTCTAGGTGAAGCGGCCGACGAAGTTGGCGTTCACCATCCTGTCCGACCTGCTGAAGCCGAGTAGTTGGCTAGCAAGTATCCTGGGTGAAGCGGCCGAAAAGTGGGCGTTCTCCATCCCGTCTGACTTGTCGGAGCCGAGAAATTGGCCAGCAGGTATCTGTCCGTTCACAAGACCGATATCAGAGACATTTATTCTTTTACTTATTTTGCTATAACGTACCTGTATATATTTTTGCGTGATTATTATTTTATGTATCCGCATGTCAATTAAATGATTTTGAATTGTTCACAGCAACTGCCGAAGGACCTGGTATATATCCAACGTAAGATTTATTTCACACACTTTCTGTAAATATTATGTATTTGCCATTGATAAACTGATATTTTCTCTGTACAAACCGACACTTGTTATTTTATATCCGATTATTGTTTTGATTGTTTTTTTTTTCTTATTACTGGTATTTGTATCTGTCATTTGGAAAATTTTGTTCATCTGAATTTTAATGTAAATATATGTATATAATGAACCTACCTTTCTTTTTTATTCCGCTACCCCGAGGTTATAATTTGTTAATTCGGCGTTACTGACACTTTTAAAGTATTTTTCTTGCTCATTAATCTGATTTTGATACATTCGTAAATAAACTTCGTATGTCAAACGTCAAATTGTGATACAGCGCCGCAGCCCGGATCTTCAGTGAACGAAGGCGCAAGCGAAATCGATAATATCGATCACCGACAAGCAAATCGACCAGTGGCGTATGGTCCAGAAGCTAGTTTACTAATTTTTTAATTCCCGAAATATTAGTAATCAATGGAAAAAAGAAAGTAACGTTGCGGGCACATTTCAAACGTGACCACTATTACCAATCAGCTGATCGGTCACAGCACAAGTCAGACTTTTTACTGAACGACACTAAAGCGGTCCGACCGTTCACTTGACACAGCTTTAATCTATAATTGTGAAGTATTTTAAAATGGGTCGATGGCCGCAGTGGTTAGGCGGTTGACTATCGTTGTGGGAGGACGATAGGTGCCGGGGTTCAATTCTCTGGAGGGACGGTGACATTTTTTCAGAGTTTAATCCCGGACCGACTTGCCATTCACCGTTGGAGGCAAAGTGATTAACAGCGCGGCATCATAAAAGGCGATATGATGCGGTCACAAAGCCATTTGAACACAGCTTACACACACACAAAACTACACCGCGAAAGTTGCAGTGATAGCCAGACAAGCGATACAGCTTACGGAGTCACTGCAACTAAGCACCCACCACACAAAATAATTCACGAAATAAAATAATCAAAAGAAACATAATATTGTACACAAAATCAAAATCTGCATTAATTGTCTAAGAAAAGGACATTTTTTAAGCGACTGTACTTCCACATCTAGATGTAGGATATGTAAGAAAAAAACATCATACGGTTTTACACATGACAGGTAAGAATAAAGAAGATGTAGTCAGTCAAACAACAAGTAGTGCAAACGTAAACGAAACAGTCAATTATTCGTTAATACAAACTGTCTAATTATTATCGACAGCAATTATGCATACTACACAAAAACTCAAACTTACAAGGTAAGAGCCTTACTCGATAGTGCATCCTCAATCAAACTTCATTACAGAAGATCTATGCGACAAGCTTGACTTGAAGAGAAAACATATTAAAATATTTTTGTATCAAGAGATTTTTAATTTTTAAAACTTTATAGCGCACGTATTTGCCTTTTAGTCGCTAATTTGTAATTTTCCCTTTTAGTATATATACACATTTATTTGTGGTCCAGTACTTTGTTTTCTTTTAGTTTTTTTTTCTGAAGCCCCGATTTTGCCTGCATATAAACTTTTTACTTCTTTACTATCTGTCCTCTATTTTTCTCATAACTCTACCTAATCCATGGCTCTCGTTGTCTGTCTGTCATTAGTCAGCACAACATTCCGTGTGCTGTGAAATAATTGTGTCCCTGTCGCCCCTTTATACTTACTCGTTAGTATATAATGCCATCGACTCAAATACATATGTTACTGCTGCAAAGCGGCAGTTGAGGAGCGCAAAGTAATTACTTGTAACGTGTGCAAGAATAAGTTTAATCATACATGTATAGACGTTACAATTTCTGAAACACGCGTTATTAGATCCAAGCGCGGTTTGACCTAGACATGTGACGCTTGCGCTGGTTTGGGTGAAGATATAATGGAGCTGCAGTCCGTAGCAAAAGCGCTGAAAGACGAGGTCGCCGAATTAAAGAAATTAACTGCGTCTTCTACTCGTGCGCCGCTATCGAATGATGACTTTGAAAATTTAATTTATGAGATGTGTGAGCGTGAGAGACGTAAATGCAACATAATTCTTTACGGAATAACAGCGAAACGGCTAAAGTTAGGGGTATGACGTTATATAAGAAAAAGGAAGTACCTACTCTTTGAGGGCTTTCCGAATCTGCTACAAAATATATATTGTTCCATTTAAAAAAAACATAGGTTTGACACGCCACTAGAATACGGCACGCCACTGATGACCAAAAATATTTTAGAAACATGGTGATTGTAATTATTATGGACAATTTTGCTCTTACACTTTCTTCGATATAATGTATGATAAAGGGGCTACGGACCGAGGCATCTTAGGTGCTACACCCTGTATTAGTATCAAATGAGTGTCATTGGTAACCGGTGTAATTTTAGCGGGGTTCGGAAAATATCATTCACAGATTTATCAAACAACGAAATTTTCATTCACGAATGATAAATTGTGTTTATAGAAATAGAACGGATCTCAAAATATTTAATATAACCGTCGGGGATGTGGCGACCCTCATCGGCAGCATCCTGGATTCTGAAGTAGCCATCGGTAGGGGCAGTGTATCTATGCTGAAATGGGGAACACTGAGAGGCGTCCCCTTCCGACCCTAGCCTTAGGGGAGGGCAGAATGCCCAGATCCCCAGCGAGGCTTGCCTTAATCGGCCGGCCTGTGGACACTATAACACCACACCCCAAGACTAAGGTGGCACTACACACGCCGACGGTATGGATGGCTGGGGGGGGACAAGACCCAGTCACGAGTGTGCAGGACTCTGGAGACCGGGCGACCTTCAGTTTAAAAGCCTTCCTGTAGTGAACGCGGGGCTCTGCTGCAGGTGACGTTTTAATCCCTAGCTACTCGTGGGAACGAAATGGAAAGTAAACAAAACGTAAATTTAAAACTTGACGCAAACAACGATGACGGACAGAGTGCAGAATCGATAATTGGACATGAGACAGGAAAAGAGAGCGAAGTTTGTAGGCAGATATTGGTAGGAGACGACATCTTCAAGCCCAGAAACAGCTTGTCAAGAACACCACCGAGAAGCGAGACCCCGGTAGGGCAAGCCGCAGAAAGTGACGCATGGCAGGATGAAAACCTTGAGGAGAGTCCAATTTTTAGCCTAGTAGGAAATCTGGAGATAGTTACTGGAGCTACACAAAATGAAACCCCAAAAGGCGAAGCATGCAACTGGGAAACAGTGTCAAACCCAATGCTTAGGCGATCGTCGCTGGCGGGGTCTACATCTGGAGGGAGTGGCCATGCACATGAAGCTTCGATAAGCTCAAACACACGAACAGGAGATGGCGATGCAGCTTCCCCCTGGCAGGACGAAGAAATATCAGCCAACCCAATCTATAGATTGTTCCTGGGCAACGAAAAGGACAATAAAGCTGTCGGAGACACTCAGATCACGAAGAAGAGGAAGAGGGAAGTACAGAAAGAAAAGTATGAGATAACAGAAACCGGGCTCAGCTATGAGATGATAGAGGTACAATCATATATGGAGAAAGTAAATATTAAAACAAACGCACTAAAGCAATTGGTAAAACAAAGTACTAAGACAAAAACAGAGATCAAGGCAATAACCAGAGAACTAAGCAATTTAGTAGGCACTTTAGGTAAAAAAGTGGATGCACTCAAGGTATGTCACCTAGCTCTATCAGCGAAGTCTATGGAATGCGAGACACAAGCCGCTATGGAAAGGGCACCAAGAGACGGACCACCAAAAACCAAAGAATGTAGTAGTCTGGGGGTACAAGCAGATGAGCAGGAAATCTTGCGGGAAACGGGGGAACGGGAGAAAAACTTGGCAAAGGAAGTCCTGAGAACACTCCAGGAAGATGGAGGCTGGGAAGCACTGTCTAGGATACTAGACCAGGAGTGGCCTGCCGACTGTTTCAAGAACACCAAACCTATGGAACCTAGAGCTATTAGAGAGAGCAAAGGAAATCTGGCTGTCATAGTAAACCCTAGGGTCCCCTTAGCAGGCGGGGCCTTCGATGACCTCAAACTAAGTTTTCCTGAGGTAACGTCCCTTATGGAGGAAAGGTTAGAAGATGGACGCATAGAATACGTGAAAACGAACACCGAAACTGTTTTAAGTAGCGGAAAACGGGGTACAAATTCCAGAATCTTATACATGTTGCCATACGAAATGGATCAGAGCGGGGTTAGCGATATCGGTAAACTGTATGAAATCTTGGAGAAACTAGAAAAAGAATGGGGGAACATGGGATCGAGGAGATAAAATTCATGGCTCTGGGTAATATTAGTACCGACTACCTCAGAAAATGCATCGAGTTTGCCTTTAGAAAGACCAGTACGAAGATTGATCTTGACATGGAAAGACAAATAATGTCAAAGAGGAAAGGTGTCAAAGAACAGTTAGAAAAGATAATCATCAAATCTGATGGTAAACAATATGCGGACATGCTTAGGACAGTTAAAAGCACCGTGAACATCGATAAAGCAGGGATTAAGGTAAAAACAATTAAAAGGACATTAAAAGGCGATGTTATGTTGGAAGTACAAGGAGGAAAAAATAAAGCAGAAACCCTTAGACGGGAAATTATAAAGAATAACGAGAATACCCATGTAGAAATTAAAAATAGGAATAGTACATTGTACATATCGGGTATCGATGGAGATGTAAATACCGAGGAGATTAGGCAAGCCATTAGAAACAGTGTAGGGGACACCCTGCAATTGCGGGACATAGATGTTGTGTCGCTACGACCTACTCAACTTGGTGGTCAAAATGCAACAGTAACGCTTGACAAACAGTGGGCTGCTGAACTGGTCAAAAGGGGCACTATCAGAATAGGGTGGACCCCTTGCCGAGTGAGACAAAGAGTAAACATCATACGATGTTACAGATGCCTAGGTTTTGGACACTATAAACGGGAATGTGAGGGAGAGGACAAGACGGACATGTGTTTAAAGTGCGGGAATAGAGATCACCGGGCTAAGGACTGTTCGGGAGAACCTTTTGTGTAACCTGTAAAGAGAAAGGACATCGGGCAGACCAAACTAGATGTCCCCACTATAGGAAGCTGATACATGAAAAGACCGCGGAAATGGGAAAGACAAAGAGAGAAACAAAATATCGTACAAAAGATGGCCCAGAAAAACAGTAAGACAAATATAAGGGTTCTGCAGAGCAACATAGACAGGGGCAACGCGGCAATGGACCTAATTTATAAAACTGCGGAAGATAAAAACGTGGATATCATAATAATGGCAGAACCCACCAAAAAGAGGATTCCCAAACGGAATGGCTGGCTGATAATAGAATAGACGTGGCAATTAAGGTGCGCAACAAGAACCTTAGGGTCTGGAACATCGGCAAAGGAAATGGCTACGTGTGGATTGAGACCAATCGGGTAATAATTTATGGTTGTTATATATCGCCGAACGTAGACTTAAAAGTGTTCGAGGACTTCCTACAAGCGTTGAGGGTGGACATGAAGAAACACAAGAAAGAAATAATTGTATGTGGAGACTTCAATGCTAAATCATACCTGTGGAGTTCTAAAATTGAAGATAGAAGAGGAGAACTAATGGCAGAGTGGATGGCGGAAGAGGATCTTATTATACACAATCGAGGAGAGACTCCCACCTTCATCAGGGGATGTAGTCAATCTCATATTGATATTACTTTCAGTACGAAGGGTATAACGCATGCGGTGACTGGATGGCAAGTAATAGAGGAGGAAAGTTTGAGCTGCCATCAGCATATCCTGTTCAACTATTATGAAGGAAGCCAGACAAAGCAAGAAAGTTATATAGTAAATAAGGGATGGCGGATCAACGGCACAAATTTAGATAGAATGACGAAAGAAGTGGGAAGGCTACTGCAGAGAGAGGAAGAGGGGGCGTTGGACCCAGAAGACCTAACTAGTGTAATAAAGGCCGCCTGCAACGAGGTCTTTATCAAAAAGGCGTCGAGCAGGAGAACTCCAGTGTTTTGGTGGTCTGAAGAAGTGGCTGCAGCTAGAAGACAATGCCTACGGAACAAAAGGGTTCTAGTTAGAAGCAACAAAGGAACAGACGAGAATAGAAAGCGACAGTGTCATGTGGTCTACGCTCAAAGCAAATGCTTTTTAAAGAAGGCGATCCAGGAGGCAAAGAGAAGAGCCTGGAAAGACCTGCTCAAGGAAGTAGACAACGACATCTGGGGCAGAGGGTACCAGATAGTAACTAAGAAGCTAAAATTACTACCCACGGTGTCCATGACAGAAGACAGGCAAATGGAGATCGCAAGGACGCTTTTCCCTCCACATCCCTTCCGAAGGTGGAGTATGAAAGAAGTTAGACAGGATGAGATACCCCGATTTACTAAGAACGAAATCATCATGGCGGCAAACAGAATCAAAGGACAACGTGCAGCAGGGCCGGACGGGATACCCCTGAAGTGATAAAGGCAGTAGTGTGCAGTCACCCCGAAGCGTGCCTGGCCGTTATGAATAAACTGCTGACAACGGGAAGGTTTCCAGAAACATGGAAAGTGGGAAGATTAGTTTTAATCCCGAAAGAAAGTAAGGATGCACAACAAACCCAGGCCTATCGACCTATATGTATATTAAATGTGCTGGGAAAACTACTAGAGCAGCTCTTATTATCGCGCCTGAAGAAGGAGGTTGAAGACAGAGGGGGTCTATCGGAAGATCAGCACGGATTCCGGGAAGGGCGGTCTACAATCACTGCGATGGCCAAAGTGAAAGCGGCTGCGGAAGAAGCCTATAGAGCGCCTTTTAGCTCCAGACTGCTATGTGCTCTTATAACGCTCGATATACAGAATGCTTTTAACTCAGCACCTTGGTATGGCATCCTACAGGAATTGTCCAGGAGGCAAATATCTCCATACTTATTTAATATGGTGGCGAGCTATCTTGAGGAGAGATCCCTGACTGTGGGGAAAATTGCATGTTGAAAGTCACGTGTGGTGTGCCGCAAGGATCCGTGTTGGGACCAACACTTTGGAACATTTATTACGACGGTGTCCTAAGAATCCCCATGCCTCTTGGAGCGACAATTACCGGCTACGCGGATGATCTTGCTCTAACAGTTACAGCCAGAAAAGTCAAAGATCTAGAAGAAACCGCAAATGCGGCTATACGCGGCGTAGTAAAATGGCTGGAACTGAAACAACTGAAGCTTGCCCCACAAAAAACTGAGACCGTGCTGTTGGTAGCCGGCAGGAAAGTCAAAGAAATAAGCGTCAGGGTTGAAAATAACGTGATCTGTAGCCAGGATAGCATTAAGTACCTGGGTGTCTACTTTGGTAAAAACATGCTAATGAGAGCGCATATCCAGAAAACAGTGGAAAAGGCGGGGAAAGTCCTTGCAAATCTGTGTCGTCTGATGCCTAATGTTGGAGGCCCGAGAGAAAGTAGTAGAAGGATGTTGTGCACGGTGCTGGAATCTATTATAATGTATGGTGCTTCCATATGGGGAAAAGCGGTAACGAAGGAGGCAAACCGTAAAGTGTTACGAAGTGTGCAGCGCAAAATTGTCATACGTGTTGTTAGTGCGTATCGCACCGCCTCAACGATCGCGCTACAAGCTATAGCAAGAATGCCACCAATTGACCTACTTGTGGAGTACCGAGCGGCAGTGGAAAGCCAGGGGGCCATAGCAAGGACAAGGAATATCGTGACATTATGATTAAATGGCAGGCGAGGTGTGATATAGAAGATGGTACGGCATCATGGACAAGAAGATTAATAAAGGACCTGCAGCCGTGGTGCACCAGAGCCCATGGGGAAGTTAACTTTTTCCTCGCCCAGTTTCTGACGGGTCATGGTTGTTTTCAGAGCTATCTGAAACGATTTGGTTTAGAAGCCTCAGATGCTTGCCTATACTGCGGGGGCGTAGATACTGCGGAGCATACCTTCTTCGAGTGCCCGAGATGGAGCGCGCAAAGAGCCAGAGCACAACAAACAATTGGAGAAATGAACCCGGACACTATAGTACCCTTGATGACGAGTAGCCAGGACGGCTGGAACGCAGTTGACAGGATGGTGCGAGAGATTCTCAGCGAGAAGAATAGCCGGAACAGACGATGAACGTAGTGAAGTGTAGCCCGAATATCTAATTGAGCCTTCCCCCCGAAGTAATGCTAACGCGGTCCCAGGGGGAAACACAGAGCCTCATGAGAGGGGTTTTTTAGTCGGTAGGAATCCGACACTACTCGGTGACACGGGCCACCGAGTGTCTTGATGAAGATTTTTCCCCTCTCACGAAAAAAAAAAAAAAAAAAAAAAAAAATATTTAATAAAGCTAGTTTCTATGGATTCCAATCATGAATGATAAAATGGCTATTTATGTAATAAGTACATAAAGTAGTACCTACTTTCTTGGCCGAGTTGAATTTATATTTATATTGTCAACCGTCAATACCATAGCGATTGTCGGAAGTAAACAAACACTTTATCTTATTGTAAGAATCAAACATTTTACTTGCCGCTAATCTTTATCAACATGGCTACTGCCAACTCGCCAGTTACTCGCCTCGCTCGCTTCACTCACTCGGCTCATAATCTCAGACTCGTCCAATAAAGAATCACTTTACTGACTTGGTACATAAATAACTATTATTTAATATTATTGTACAACTTAATGCAAATTAACCAATGATATGAATAAATTGCTTAAAATAACCGAGGGTGACATATGTAATATTTCTGTTCGGAAATTTCTTTAATGATTCGGTTAACCCGGTACCAACCTCAAAAGATCGGGATAGTTATTTCAAGTTGGCCAGTTCTAATATCTGAATACTCCTATAGGGTCATCTCTGCAATGGTACCACAACAAACACGTATAGCAAATTAGGTTGCATAACTGTCATGTTACGTTATTATTTGAACTCACAGTATATTGCAGAATATGAAGAATTCTGGTGTTAGCAAATTATTTAAGAAAATACAACTAATAATTTTAAAATACGATTTTGTAAGAATACTCACAGCCACATAGGTCTATAAATTATGTCAAACGCACCAGCAACAAAACACTCCACTCAAAAATTCACAAAAGAGTCTGTTGCTTGGATATACGAATTAGTCAGAACAAGTACATAAAGTAGTACATACTTTCTTGTGAGCGAGGCTATAATAAAGACGAGGCCAAGAAAGTACATTTATTTACGAGTTATAATTTTATGTTCGACTGCCCTATTCTATAAAATAAATGAAAATTGCAGTTGATTACTACTTGACAGTTCAGTAAGGTAATGACCACAAATCACTTACAAATAGATACCCAGCTCAATGTGAAAATACATACCCTACTACTTTGATTATATATAACTAGATTCACCATTCCCATAAGAGAAGAGTTGTGCTTTAAAGTCGAGCTTTTGATGCGGCCACCAGGAGCCCGCCACTTGTACTTTACATCAAAACATATTCGTCTAGTTAGGCGGCAAACCGATATCTCACTGAATAGCTTGATGTATTTATACTTTTACTTAATAGATGGCGTTATTGCGATTGATAGAATTATGAGAAAAACGTAGTAAGTTCAGAGTGATATAGATATATGTATCTGTGTTTTATTTGTCGCTTTTTAGGCGAACACCTGCTCATAAAAATTGCAAGCAAAGTAAAAATATATCGATTTCCTATTTCGTGATATTTTATTTGAAAAACTGCTTTATGATATCATTTGTAGGTTACATAACATACATGTTTGAGTTAAAATAATAAAAAAATTTAAAAATGCACAATAAATATATTAGTTAGAAAACAAAATTAATGTTAGTATAAATCTACAGAAATAATTACTTTAGAGGATTGCAGTGTTCGATACTTTGCTGGATATTTGGCACAGTGAACCCTCAAAAAAACTACATGCCCGCCTCTGTGGATAGATCGTCCACTCTAAAAAATACCGAAGAATTGCTAATTCTATGTATAGATAAATTATATATTCCATTTTATGAACATATATACATTATTCGCACCTACAGATTTATTTAATAATGCTGTTTCTATTTTGATTAAAAATTGGCAAGACTGCTTTGCTCGCATTAAACATGCAGTGGCTCACAGCTTATTTGATGCAGTGCATATTTTAAAATACATACAAGTCCCAATAATTAAAAAAAATAAAAAGAGTATCGATAAAATTTTGATGCAGGTTTGTAAACGCATTCACAAATATACACTGCCACGTTTAGCACAATGGGAGGTTGCAATTATAATTAATTGAAATAACAAGTAATTAAATTTTAGCTAATACACGACTTAAATTTAAAAAGATGGATCGCCGTACAACTGTAAAAACAGCGTAAACGGCTCTTATATCATTATAAATTGGGGCAATCGTCCTGAAAATTTGCTCAGATGGTCAATCTGACTGCGTCTGCAGTGCAGTATATTATTGAACGTTTTGTAGATGATAATCGGGTGAAAGATAAGCGAGGAAGTGCACCAAATAAAATGTTCAATGCATCTGACGAGCGATACATTGTTCGGAAAATCAAAGCAAACCCGAAGTTATCGGTTCCAAAACTAGCTATTGAAGTTCAACATGAATTAGGAAAGTCATGCAGTGCTGAAACCATCCATCGTGTGCTTCGAGACCATGAGTTTAATGGCCGAGTAGCTCGTAAACAAAGCAGTCTTACCTTTGCTAACGAGCATGTTAGCAAGGATGCTGACTTTTGGAACACTGTAATTTTCGCAGAGGAGTCCAAGTTCAACATTTTTGGGTCCGATGGCATGTCCTACATGTGGCAGAAACCCAACACCGGATGAGAGAAGGAGAACCTCAAAGCCACAGTGAAGCATGGCGGAGGAAGTGTGATGGTTTGGGCCTGTATGAATGCATCTGGTGTTGGAAATTTAGAATTTATTGAGGGAAGAATAATGGACAAAAATATGTACCTCAATATACTCAACAAGAATTTGTTGCAAAGTGCAGAAAAATGGGTGAACATAATTGAAAATATCTGGGCTATATTGGTAAAAAATATCCGTAAACACAACATTTCCAGCCGCGAAAAGTTGAAGAAGACGCTGCTGGAATTATTATAAAACTAAAGGGATCATCCCAAATATTAAAAGTAGTGCAAAATCAATAGATTACCTATATTATTTTTAAGTTTGATTGGAACTGCATCAAATAAGCTGTGCCATAATATTTAGCAGTATTTTTTATTTTTAATTTTTATATTGTTAAACAGCACTTGTGTAAAATAAAAGAAGTTTCTTAGTCAAACTAGATATATTATTGATAAATGTTGTTGCAATTTTGTGCCAATATTCTTTTTATTTTTTAAATTATTGGGAGTCATATTTTAAAATAGGCACTGCATCAAATAAGCTGTGAGCCACTGTAAGAAGAAGTTATGGCAAAGCATTGCACATAGAGCTATAAAGATTCCTGACATTGTGTCTTTCATTAGTGGAGATTGCAGTTTTCATCGCCTGCTACCATTAAATCATTGCTTTACATGCTTGAAATTTAAACAGTGTAAAGTTGTTTCTGGGTATCCACGCGATGTAACAGGAAATAAACTCAAAAATGTAATGCATGTGTGAAGAATTTTGTCATGTTCAAGTTTTAACATCTTAGTTACTTATATTGGTTTGAATACATGCTTTTGAATTCTTATTTGTTGTTATTGTTGTTGTGACACTGTAGTCTCTGGATTTATAGCTTTAGTCAAGCTAAATATGTAAGTCTCAATGATATTTTTAGGACAACATATTCATATTTATTCTAGAAACTTTTCGATTTCCCTATTCTCAGATGTATACTTATAAAATACTTACTACTATAAATTGTTTTTTATATTTCTACAAATGATTGTCTTAGGGCCGTTTGCACCACCTCTATTTAAAAGTTCCCTATACCAATTATCAAAATCAACATAGTTGTAAATTTCTCTTTTCATACTTTCTATCGCAGTGATTTTTTTACGTATGTCGAGAAATATGCAATCAATCAATAATTGAGTTACATTAATATAAAAACAAATGCTTTGCAGTTGTGAAATCCACACAAAATATATTAATCCAAGCATATTTTACATCACTTATAAGTGTAGTAATTTTGTCACAGTTTTCGTATTTCTATTGTGATTTTTAACATGCATGAGTGAAAATCATTTTCTGCGATATTACTGTTTTTAGTTATGGGCACTTGTTAATAGATAGCGCATGAGGTATGGGTTGTATGCTAAGCTGAAATATATATTAATGAGCAATTTGTTTATTTATGCGACATCTCTTGGTAACTTTTGTGGTTATTGTAACACGCAATGGACTTGGTCAATCTAGTTATATATAATCAAAGCCCTAGTATAGTATGTATATGGATGAGAACACTGGACGGGTGACAGGGATTAGATATGAATATGCAACCAGCTGAGCAATAGTGTTTGATTTATTATGTTGACATATTAATTAAAATGTTGAGTTTGAACAAAATAATATTTTAATTTATACATTTTTATAAAGATTTATATGCCAATTAGCCAATCACAAAAGTTTCGCTTTCTAATTCTAGGAAATCCACGAATGTGATAACCCGGCTTAAGCATCAATCCAATATGAAAATAAACGTCTGTTACTTACTGAAAATATATACAGTTTAAAAATGTATATTATGTTGATTTCACTATACACAGGTTCAAGTAAGCCTTTAAAGCACGCGCGACATGTTTTTTAAATGGCATATTATACGCATATTATACGCTATTTTTTATTATACCTGCACTACAATGCAAAAATAACAAAAAGAATAAAAGAATTGGTTCATTTTACAAACTAGCGTGTGGTTCTAATTTTTAATAATGAACATAGAAACGGTTAGCAATTATTGTTGATTGGTTGATATGTGGTTGCTATGACATTTATGTCAAATTTTTTAAATTTAGAATGGACAATATCAGTGGAGAGATTTCTTCGGAAGTTGAACGCTTAGCTGAGCAAGCCGAATTGAAATTAGTTTGCATATTATAAAGAACCCAGTTAGCACAATACATATAATTTACGTATATTATAGATATACATGTCTAGTTTATGTCAATGTTAATACTAAACGTAACATATACGTATAATAGACTTTAACAGTTGACAATTTTTTTTAGCTTAAAGACCAGTAATTATTAATATTTTGCTCTTAAATCATACTGAAGTTCAAAAAGGGTAATAAAGATACAGTTACAGCATAGATTTATGGAAATATATAGTCCAGATGTATGTTATATGTAAATGTATACGTTATATTTGTATGTTCATCTAATGTCTACATGAGAAAGATATAATATGTAAAATCTGTCCAAACGACAAAAAAATCGGACAATTGCTGATTATCTTATGGCCTCAACCAGCAGTAGCGTAACTGAGCCAATGCGTAACATGACGCAAGTTGAATCTGGAGTAAATAGTACTAATGACGTAACTGCTTCGTCATATCTTATAAATGAAACGCGTAGAATCGAAAATGAATTAAATAACGTACTAGCAATCTCAGATGACTCAAATAGCACATCTTCAGTAGATTCGTTGTCAATGAAGTCTGAAAATTCACAACATGATGTGCCACACATAACTGAAGAAGAAATACCAGTTACTTTTGCCAACAAATTGGCAACCTGGGCAAAACAAGCATATATTCCTCTTTCAAGGCTCAATGAGTTACTTGGTCTTTTACGGGAACACATATGTTTTAGTAGCTTACCAAAAGACAGCAGAACTTTGCTACATACACCAAGGACATATCTAAACGCAATTAGATCTGTTAAGCCTGGCCATTACTATCATTTTGGAATTGAAAATAGTGTATGTCAAATTTAAAAAAAAATCAACTTAACTCAAAGAACACCTCATACTCTCACACTTCAGATTAGCATTGATGGTTTGCCAATAGCTAAAAGTTCTGGTAGTCAGTTTTGGCCAATATTAGGAAGCATACCTGAAATTGTTGATACGCCCTTTATCATTGTTGTATACCACGGAAGTATGCAGTAATACTTACCTAGAAGAATTTCTTACAGAATATAACAGTTTAGTTAAGAATGGGATTACTTTTCAAGACAAAATATTTTACATAAAAATTTCGACATTTATTTGTGATGCGCCCGCCAGATCATTTATAAAGAAAATAAAAGGTCATACAGGATATTTTGGATGTGACAAGTGCGTACAGAAAGGAAGTTATATTGACAACCGCACGACATTTCCAGAAATTAACGCAACTCTTCGAACACACAAAACATTTATTAATCAAGAACAAGAAGAACACTATATTGGAACATCCATTCTTCAAAATATTGAAGGGGTAGATATGATAAATAGTTTTCCGCATGATTACATGCATTTAGTATGTTTAGGAGCAATGCGAAAATTAGTTGTGCTGTGGATGAGAGGGAAATTACCAGTAAGATTACCTGGAACGCAAATAGATGAAATATCGCGTAAACTAATACAACTGAATAGTATAATACCAAGCGAATTTGCTAGGAAGCCAAGATCTTTAAGAGATATAGATAGGTGGAAGGCAACTGAGTTTAGGCAGTTGCTTCTCTACACTGGACCGTTAGTTTTAAAACATATAAAGAAGAAATATTATACCCACTTTCTTGCGTTGAGTTGCGCGATTAGAATTGTCGCCGATGATAACGTAACTACTGTTGAAATAGATATAGCGCAAGACTTGATTCAATATTTTTTGTTACACTACAGTAATTTATATGGTCCAGAACAAATGTCTTATAATGTACATTCATTAATACATCTTGTGAATGATGTCAAACATTTAGGCAATGTGGATCTTTTCAGCGCCTTTAAATTTGAAATTATCTTGAAAAAATTAAAAAACAAATCAAGAAGAGTGCATTGCCACTGCAACAACTCATTAGAAGGGAACTAGAAGAAAGGGAAATTAATCGAAGATACATAAGACACACCGAAAAAGTATTTCCTCTTACCGCAGAAAGCCATTTTGATGGTCCTTTAGTTGCAGGAACTTCTAACCCACAATATAAAAAACTTATATTTGAGAACTTTATAATCTCTGTATCTGAAAACAATAATTGTGTGCAATTGCAAAATGGAACTATTTGTATAGTTGAAAATATTGCAACATATGTTGGAAATATTGTAATAATTGGCAGTTTTCATATGTAAAAGATTACTTCAAAACTCCTTATCCGTCAAGCAAAGTCGGTATTTTTAAAGCTTCATATTTATCACAAGCAAGCAAAGTATATGATAGTCTGATGGTTAAAAGCAAGGGACTGAAAATTCTATTAAGAGAAAACAATTATTACATTGCTTTAATGCTCCATCATTAAACAGGTAAGTTATCTTAAAGTAAGTTTGGTTATGGCGGTGGTTGCTTTTACTACTCACTTTTGGTGTTCTTAATATTTATTATTTGGTATGGTAATACCGGAAATATATACATACGTATGAACGGCAAGGATCTACAAAAACCACATTCTAGCGCTTGCGAAGTAGCTTCTGGGCTTGTATAAGTGTTAATGACTTAATTGTGCTCTCCATAAATATCTGAAATATGTATTTTGTTTGTGTAACTTTGTTAAGAAATTTACAATGATTTATTTAGTAAACAAAATGGAGGACAAGGCAGAATACGTGATTGTAGAATTTATGGAAACTGCAGAAGATGCAACCATATTGCGTTCATGGCTTAGAGAAAATGAACAAGGCGAAACTGAATGCTGGTGGTCAGAAAAAAATGTGAGAAGACTTCTAATGAATAAAGAACTCCCCAAAGCAAGTTGGGAGATTTGGAAAATTAGAATATTATCATCTTGCGGTAAGTTACATACTATACAAATAAATTCTGTAGAATCTCTAACCTTCATTTTTGTAATTGGTTATACATATTAACAAATTTTATCTAGTAACTTTTTCACTACGCAAGTCAGACACTTGTTTTTTATACAGTACGCATTTATTTATTCTATTTATTTGTTTTTATTATTGCAGATAACTTAAAAGCAGCATTGGTGAAAGAGAGGAAAGCTCAAATCACGTCCGATTTGGCAACGGAGTCTGAATCTGAAAAGGGGATAGGGTGTCGAGAAAAAAGAAGCCAGAGAGACTTGATGATTCATCTTCAGAGAGTGATAGAAGTGGAAGTGAAAGTGATCTTGCACCCCTTAAGATACCCGTTTCAAAGCAAAGATGCAGATATAAGGATGATGAACGACATTCATTAAAGGAATCTTTGATGCCAGTAGAAGCTCCTGCTGAAATTCGCTTCATTGACCAACCTCCAAAAACAGAGACAGCTCCAAAGCAAGTGGAATCTTCTACAGACAAATGTCTGCAAAATGTTGATATGTCTAGATTACAAGGTAACTGATGTATGGGATTTTCATATATATTTTTTGGTATATGTACAGTGATGTGCTTTAGTACTGACTCACCGCCCGAGGGCAGTCGGCTATATATCGTTGTACATAAGGGTTATATTTATAAAGTTTTATAGCACTTTGAGTCAGTACTAAAGGACATCACTTTTTTCGGTGGGACGAGATATACTCGTACATATTCGACTCGACTGGTTGCCCAGAGTCTAAAAAGAACGAGTTAGTCTAATCGCTTGGAAAATTGATTGTCTATGATATATATTTGAAATTTAGTTGTTTTTAGGTCAGGTAGATCGTATGGAACGGATAATACAACAAATAAAATGTGATGTAAAAGAAATGTTAGAAATGTTGACTATTTTATTAAATAAACAATCGCAAGATTCTCACATGCTGCCCGATGAAGACCAACTATAATTGGAAAACAAATTGCCAGTTCAAAATATAAATGATTTTCTGGAATTAGAAAACTCTCATACTGACAATTCCGCGAGCGGTATGCTTGTAAGTATGATTAATCCTCTTTTTTGCGAAATTATTTAATATATTGTCTATAGTAGTTCAACGTTAGATTAACAGTCTAAATTTTCAGGTTGGATTTCTTCAACGTGTTGGAGGGGTTACAGTGGAGGACACTGTGAAGAGAATACTTGTCAGATTGGTGACCAACGAGGTTGCCGCACTATTCAGCTGGGAAGGGAGGAAGGGGAAACGCAGCCTCAACAATTTGCGTATCATTAAATTAATTAACCGTAAGAAAAACAAGTATACCTTTTTTAAAGATAAGCTGAAACAAAGGAACTGTGTAAAAATCTATACAGATGCCCTAAAAATTATTTATGTATATTTATTGTGATTTTCTTTGTAGGAGTTGTAAGCAGTGGGCCACACAAATCAATATTTAATGAAAGAGTGTTTGAAGACAGGGTAAAGGGATGGTTTCGGCAGGCAAAAACAAGAATGATAAATAAAAAGCCTAAAATACCATTGAATAAGGAACAATGTAACTAACAGATATATGCCAATAGTAAAAATTTTTTGAAACAGTTGTTTTAATGAACATCCTAGCCACTTTGGTCTTCTAATAAAATAAGACCAGCAGTTAGGGTCCTTTATTATTGATATGCAAGCAGAATTTGTTAATGTCTTTTAATTCATTATTGTTTTATTGTTGAATTAAGCTAAAACATATTGCCTCTACGGCATCGTCTATCGTGAAAGTTACATTCTACATCGATGTTTGCTGACGGAAACAGTGATGCCAATAAGAAACTTTAACTAAGAGTAGGTACTGCAACTTCATAGCGTAATTTCAGCAGAGAGGAAATGGTCGCTGCCAGTAATTTAAATATGTACTTAATAATAGATGTTTGTATTAGTTAATGTTTGCACGTACTATTATACGGTGTATACAAATGTACTACTAATACTCACGTCCATTACAAATACATATTCGAATTATTGACGTTAGCCATCTCACTCCACAGAGCATTTCCTGAAATTACTCTATCTTTCCCAAATATAAATAACTAATATCTATTTACATATAGACTATGTATGCAGATACATGTATACTATACATACATCTTACATATGTTTTATGTATAATTGACATATACCATATATAAATTATATATACGTTATATATAAATATTTATATTTAATTTACGTAAAATTTACGTAAAAAAGGTGGGACATTTGTACATAATATATACATATATTTTATGTTTTCAATATATATTATGCACATTATATTTACTTTTGGGAAATATAAATTTTACATATAATTTACGTAGATGTGCTGACTGGGAATATGGGAAATTATTGGCTTGGATGACAAAGAAGAACACTGTGAACGAAACATTGATGCTTGCGTACATGAACTATGTGGTAGGTAACATTATTAAAAAGGGTAATTGTTTAATCTCATCTCTGATGTTTCATAATAGTCCGATATCTCTAAATCGTCAACACTGTCGTGCATACATTCAAAATTACAAACAATGCTAAGAATTAAAAAAGGGGTGAACATAGCTTCATTTTATAAGCTACATGCGTTTATGAAAGGAACAAACAAGGTTACGGCCCTAAGAAATCTTTGGTATTTCGAGAAGAGGACATACGAAAAATTTTTGTTCGAGCCCCTGATCATACTTTTCTGTTTTTGAAAATAAGAGCTGTCTTAATTTGACAGTTGTGACAAATATTGAGAGTAATATTGCATTTTTCAGGTTGTCGTTATTTGTGGGATATTTGGATCATGTAGGAGACATGAAATGTGCGATTTACGTATGTTGGACATTAAGAGAGAGGGCTCGGTTTTCATTATTAATATTCGACCTTCTAAAACAGAAAAAGGCCGAAAATTTGATGTTGGTGATTCCAATATATTTTATGCGAAGTTGTTTAATCAATATATTTCACTACTTCCGGATAATATATCCACAGACAGAATATTTTTGAAATATAATATGGAAAATGTATTAAACAAGCGGTCGGGATTAACACTTTTGGTAAATGTCCTGCTATTGTGGCGCGATTTTTGGATCTTCCAGATGCTGTCAAATATACGGGTCACGCTTTTAGACGATCGTCTGCTACGATCATGGCGAGTAGTGGGATGAGTCTGGATGAGCTCAAACGTCAAGTTGGGTGGAAATCATCGACTGTAGCTAGTGGTTATGTCGAAATTATGTGTTTCCAAATTAATAATAATAATAATATTTATCGCCAACCGTCACTACAGTCATACATTACCATAGCGATTTTGGGAAGTAAACAAACACTATCTTATTGTAAGAATCAAACATTTTACCTGCAGCTAATCTTTATCAAACATAGCCATAACTGTATGATATTAAGCAAAAATCGTTTGTCACTTATATTTTTGGCGATAAAAATGTGTATGCACCACGTCAGTAAAGTTCTTTATCGAACTCGCCTGTTACTCGCCTCGCTCGCTTCGCTCACTCGGCTCAAAATCTCAGACTCGTTCAATAAAAAATCACTTTACTAACTTGGTACATAAATAACTATTATTTCAGCAATTAGATTTGCAAACGCAAAATCTGCTTGGTACAATATATATGTACATATAAAACAACGTTCAAACAGGGCAATAAATAAAATATATAGTCAATGTGAAGTATGTAATATTTAACACAAACAAATAATAAAATAAATACAGAGACATTACAGAATTCATCAATTGAATAATAGCAGCCATCAATGAAGTGCATTTTAACAGCGGCTTTCAGTTTCAGAAATGTCCGTATCTCTCTTTCTTTTCGTTTTTAACTACTAATACTTTAAAGTGGCACTTTATGGACGGTAAAGTAGCTCATAAAGTAGGCAACTATGATGCAGTCGAATATAATAGTATATTACATACTAACGTTGAGCAGATAATTATTATTGCCCGAGTGGCGAGAGCTACGTGGGCAATAATAGTCTTCGCAATCGAAGTATGTATACTATTTTTTGTACCAGTAGTCTAATTGGAGCTTGAAACCTTGATAATTATGAATAAATTTACTAAATATGTAAAATTGCACAATAAAACTTATAAAACAAATGTAAGTAGTAGGCTTCATTTTGATGTTGACAGGTAAGTTTTGACATAACTACTGAAACTAAAAGCGAAGTATTTTTTAGTTTTTTTTCATTTTGTTTATGTATGTCCGAAGAAAATGATTTTAAATGTGTATCACCTGAAATGTACGAGATAGCAGAACAGGTATGTAGTTGAGTACAAGCTTGCGCATGAATCAAAACGCTTATACAGGATAACAACTTGAACTACGAAAACCTATTGCTAGGAGAAGGTAGTGGGAGGTAAAATTAAATGTATACATTTTAGTATTGTCAACTCTTTATATGACAGGAATGTCAGTGGTTCCTTAGCTGCAATTAGTATACAATACAATTTCGGTTATCCCATAATATAAACTTTCTTTCGCACATTCTATACGTTTATATTCAAAAACATATATGTATGTAGCTAGCAGCTATGTAAGCAACCAGCAACGTTTTAATAAGGGCGTGTACCGTAAATCAAATATTTTAACTGTGGTTGTGGTAAAGCGTTCCGTAAATGTAATACCACTGAAAATGTGTTAATTACGGAACGTAGTTTCCTGAAATTGGTACACTGCGGTTGCTACCAAAGAAACCAACATTCAACTGTGGTTTTTTCGGTTATAATCAGCTGTTAGCAGAGTTTGGCAGAATTGTATGTTTGTTTTTGTTGCGTATATTAATTTATCCGACAATATGAGACGTTCAGCTAATTTTATGGCGAATTTATTCGCTTAATCGTGGTAAATTAATTTATTCTCAACCACTTTCCAAGTTGGTAATGTTGAGACAAAGTTGAGAATAAACGTTTTCTAAATTAATTTACTACGGTTAAAAGAATAATTCTAACATAAAACCATCTAGTGACCGGTAAATTTCTACCGGTGCAATTTTCGAAAGCGTTTATGGAGGTAAGTATTTTTATATAAAATAAAAGTATTCAATGAATTGTAAGTGAAATGAAAATTTTATTGACAGAATAGCGAAAAGATAATTTCTGAATATTGTTCATATGTAGAGGAATTTGGGGTAAAACGGAACCTGGGGGCAGAACGGAATTTCGTTCAAAAAATGTTTGTGCATGGGGACATCTGTTGTCTAGTCTACATGAAAATACACGTTGAACAAAGTTTTCTTCCAATGTTTGATGAACATACGTTAAAAGCTGTGTCAAATATAAGCAAGTATATTGTTTTGCAGCGTTTCTTCTTGATTTCTAAGGTAAGAAAATTATTGTTTAATGCGGTCTTACAAGGTTTTCCTATAAAATTATTTGTTTAATCTATAAAGTACAACTATATAAATAATCTAAGCTAGTGTTCTGAATTTCAAACACAATTAATAAATAACCTTACTTTTTTTAAAACGATGTGCTGTAGTTGGGGTATAACGGAAACGTCTGATGGGGACAAAATGGAACATATTCATTTTGCCCCATAGAAAAATGTTCATACATGAATTGTTTAGAATTTGAAACAATAGTTATCTATTATTTTAGCCACCATGGTGCGCCAGTATAAACGAAAATCAGATCGTCAGGATTGGACTGAAGAGGGAATGGCTTCTGCAGCCTCTTTACTATATGCTGTTCCTAAAACTACTCTATCTAGACGAATAAAATCCGATAAAAGTATCACTAAATCTGCGAAAAATCCTTAGGGCGCTATAAACCCACGTTTACACCTACGCAAGAAGCTGAGCTATCAGATTTTGTGTTAAATATGGAAAGCCGGCTTTTTGGTTGAGGAACTAAAGACTTGCGGCACTTAGCCTTTCAATATGTTGAAATGAATGGCATACCGCATTCCTTCAATTCTGCTACAGGTTTAGCTGGACGTGACTGGCTCTATGGTTTTTTAAAAGACGAAAAAACATCTCACTAAGAGCACCCGAGAAGACATCTGCTGCTGGAGCCTCTGCTTTTAACAAAATAAATGTGAATCAGCTTTTAATTTACTGGGTCAGCTGCTTGATCAATTTCATTTCATCCCAAGTCGAATATACAATTGTGACGAAACCGGAATATTAACGGTTCCAAACAAAACTGGAAAAATCTTTTCACTTAAGGGAAAAAAACAAGTGGGGATCTTAACATCAGGCGAACGGGGAACCCTTGTCACAGCAGAGATTTGTTTTAATGCGGCCGGTTCGTATGTGCCGCCGTTGTTAATTTCTCCCAGAGTCAGAAGAAATCCAGCATTTGAATACGGTTTGCCACCTGAAGCAATCGTAGAATGTCATCCAAGTGGATGGATGCAAAGCGACATTGCTACGCATGTCAAAAATTTGAAATTAGTAGAAAGTGCTCGAACTCATAATGTTCATATTATTGTCTTACCACCTCACACTACTCACCGCTTGCAGCCTCTAGACGTCGCGTTTATGTTTCCATTGAACGCATACTATGGACAAGAAGCGACGAATTGGTTAAGAAATAATCCGGGAAAAACCATTACCCTGCATGAAATCGGTCAGTTATTTGGGAAGGCTTATCAAAGCGCTGCGACTACCCAAACAGCAGTAAACGGCTTTAGGAATACCGGAATATGTCCTTATGACCCTAATATATTTCCAGAAGAATTATTTGCACCTACTGAAACAACAAATAGAGACGTTCCTTTGAATAGAGGAGATATCGTAGAGTCGCCATCACACATTACAGCCGAGAGACAAGAAGATTCTCAGTCACCTATTGCAGGGTGTTCCAAGGAGTGAACACCTTCGCCTCAATTTCCAAATGAAATGACAACTGCAAGAACTGTAGGAAAATCTTATACGCCGCGAGATATAATACCCATTTCAAAAGCAGGTCCGCGACAAAATCGAATACAGAAGAGAGGGAAAACGATTATCTTAACGGCAACATCAAATTTGAATGATTTAAAAACTTCTTCAACAACAAAAAATGTGAAGCCATCTTCTGCTAGGCGAAACTTGCTTCTAAATGAGAACTTACGATCAAGAAAACAAGAAAAAGTAGGTGACTCTTCCAGTTCTGATGGTGATGTTAATGAGGATTTATGCCAAGAATCATCAGATTCGGAAGATAACAGCGACTTTGAATTTTATCCTAAACCGGTCGAATTTACTTTACAACAAATCAATGCTAAAAATCATATTAAAGAAAAAGACTTTATCCTAACAGAACTACCTAATGAAAAGCAGACGTGGAAAAAACAATTTGTTGCTAAAATTACAGAAATTAGTAAAGATAACGATAAGACTAACTCTATTACCGTGAGCTTTCTTAGGCAATATAGGCAGAGTGAAAATATTTTTGTTTTTCCTGAGGTACCTGACGTGTTTGAAGAATTTATGAATGAAGTTTTGGGGCGTTTGAAAATAAAGAAATTGCGGCATGAAAAAATCCAAGTTTTGTAGATAGATATTTTTTTCCATTAAATGTCTAATAGTAGGTAGGTACCTACTCATTCAGCATTTTTTACCAAAGAATAAAGTTGTTTTATTGTATGAGTCATAGTTATGTATTTGTTTTATATATTTGCTCAACAACTGTATTTTGAAATACTGTGTTGATGTTTTACACTTTTTGAATAATATTAATTTTGTACTTGTTTTCCCTTAATAATAAACATAACTGTACTATAATCGAGTAGTTTCATTTTGCCCCTATGTAGTTAATGATAATGTTTCTTACGGCAAAGTAAATGAAATTTATGTAGTTTTGGTACGCAGTCTGATAAAAAGTGTTTTTAGGAAATCACTGCGTATATGTTTATAAAATAGATTTCTACTTTTATACAAACTTTGGTGTTTTCTCTTAGGGGGTCCGTTTTGCCCCAAATTCCCCTACTAGCACATATAGTTATGTAAATACAGAGGCTCATGTATCATTACATTCGTGTCTAGCTGTATACGACCACATTATAATTAACGAAAAGGGCGTAGCTTTAACGTATGATCAAAATCATGGAGGTGAGCCAGAGACATGTGATAGGGCGACATCCAACTGTAGTATTAGTGATGACTCTGTTTCTACTGGTACATTCAAACTTTGCTTCCCTCAAATCATTGTTGCTAATATTAATATATGTATTTCAGATAAGTGGACACACTACGCCATATTATTGTTAATAAATACTTATGAAGAAATGCAGCATAAGTTTGTGTCTCCCATGTTCAATAAGAAGCAAGTATGGGAGATGATTATGTGATAATTCATTAAAACTACGCAATAAAATGTTTTTATTCATTACAAAACGTATAATAAAGATAATTTTTTCAAATATGTACATACCTAATAGAAATATTTGACAGCTAACGAAGCGAGCAACGACAATATACCAATCGCGTTCCGAAAATATTCAAAACATTTCAGCAACATCACATAACCGTTAAATACCACCGGTCCTAATCCGGTACCTAATGTATTATATACGGTACACGTCCTAACTCTTAGGGTAAAGTTTGATGGTTCGGTAAAGTAACTGACATAACCAATGACATTCCTGTTATATAAAAAGTTGACAATAGGACAAATGGATACATTTAATTTTAACTCCCACCACCCTCGCCTATCAATAGGCTTTCGTAGTTCAAGTTGTTAGCGTGTATACGAAAACATATTCAGAATTTTGACGGTTGACATCCTACGGTGAGTGCATGATAAAAAGAAGAGGCTTTTAAAGACTTTAAAGATATTCTTACTACCAAACCGGTACTACAGTTCTTTGATATAAATAAAAAAATAGTGATATCAGTGGATGCTTCAAATCAGGGGTAGGAGCCTGTCTATTGCAACTTACCATGTGCATATGCGTCTAAAGCATTAACCGAAACTCAAACTCGCTATGCGCAGATTGAAAAAGAGCTGTATGCTATTTGTTTTGGTTTGACTAAATTTTATCAATATGTGTTTGGTCAAAGAGTAATAGTTGAAACTGAGCAGCAGCCATTAATAGCAATATTTAAGAAGCCACTGAAAAAGTGTTCTGCGAGACTTCAAAGGATGCTGTTACAATTGCAATAAATTGACATAGAACTTCGGTATAGACCGGAGAAAGAGTTGTTATTGGCGGATGCCTTGTCACGAGTCTTTTTAGCAGAAAGTGAAATGAATGACTTCGATGAAGAGATAGAAAGTCAGGTATGTTTAATTAAAATGGAATTAAACGCAATTAACGAATATAAAATTGAAACAGAAAAGGATCCAATTTTGAAAGATCTGAAAGAACTCATTTTAAAAAAATGGCCAAATTCAAGCAAAAAATTACAAGACCATCTACCAAACCGTTTTATCTATACAAGTCAGAGCTAACGGTTATTGATGATTTGATATTTAAAGGTAAAGCGATAGTAGTTCCAGAAACTCTACAAAAGGAAATGTTAAATCGTATACATTATAGTCATCTAGGAGTTCATAAATGTATACAATTGGCACAGGAATCTTTGTTTTGGCCTAGCATGGTCAATCAGATAAGACAAAAAATTACACTATGTCACCAACATCTCACGTATGCAAACTCTCGAAATAGGGAACCGTTACAATCACATGATATTCCAGATTTGCCATGGAATAAGTTGGGTTGTGATACCCAGCTAGCAGAGTCAACTATGGTGTAGTACACGTCGATACTTGGTGTTAATTCAACCTAGTCGATTGTATACGTACATTATACGTCGATACTTGGTGTTAATTTAACCTAGTCGATCGGTTACGTACATTAGACGTCGATACCAGGTGTCAATTTCCGCTCTTTAAAATAATTAAAATTATATACGCTTTATATAGTAACGCAAATAGTTACTTGAAAACAATGTAATGAATTATGATCTGGCATATGCTGCAATCAAATTTATCTCGTTAGCTTATTGAACTTTGTTATTTTTGTTGTACGTATTTATGTTCAAATATAGTATCGCGTCAACAATAATATTAGATCGTATATATGCGCGGAAACATTTGAAATACGCGCCGTTATGTTACACGCGGTCTTGTGATCACCTTGTGACAGACAGAATATTTTTGAAATATATATGGAAAATGTATTAAACAAGCGGTCGGGATTAACACTTTTGGTAAATGTCCTGCTATTGTGGCGCGATTTTTGGATCTTCCAGATGCTGTCAAATATACGGGTCACGCTTTTAGACGATCGTCTGCTACGATCATGGCGAGTAGTGGGATGAGTCTGGATGAGCTCAAACGTCAAGTTGGGTGGAAATCATCGACTGTAAGTGGTTATGTCGAAATTATGTGTTTCAAATTAATAATAATAATATTTATCGCCAACCGTCACTACAGTCATACGTACCATAGCGATTTTGGGAAGTAAACAAACACTATCTTATTGTAAGAATCAAACATTTTACCTGCAGCTAATCTTTATCAACATAGCCATAACTGTATGATATTAAGCAAAATCGTTTGTCACTTATATTTTTGGCGATAAAATATGTATGCGCCACGTCAGTAAAGTGTCTTTATCGAACTCGCCTGTTACTCGCCTCGCTCGCTTCGCTCACTCGGCTCAAAATCTCAGACTCGTTCAATAAAAATCACTTTACTAACTTGGTACATAAATAACTATTATTTCAGCAATTAGATTTGCAAACGCAAAATCTGCTTGGTACAATATATATGTACATATAAAACAACGTTCAAACAGGGCAATAAATAAAATATATAGTCAATGTGAAGTATGTAATATTTAACACAAACAAATAATAAAATAAATACAGAGACATTACAATTCATCAATTGAATAATAGCAGCCATCAATGAAGTGCATTTTAACAGCGGCTTTCAGTTTTCAGAAATGTCCGTATCTCTCTTTCTTTTCGTTTTTAACTACTAATACTTTTTAAAGTGGCACTTTATGGACGGTAAAGTAAACTCATAAAGTAGGCAACTATGATGCAGTCGAATATAATAGTATATTACATACTAACGTTGAGCAGATAATTATTATTGCCGAGTAGCGAGAGCTACGTGGGCAATAATAGTCTTCGCAATCGAAGTATGTATACTATTTTTTGTACCAGTAATCTAATTGGTTTTGAAACCTTGATAATTATGAATAAATTTACTAAATATGTAAAATTGCACAATAAAACTTATAAAACAAATGTAAGTAGTAGGCTTCATTTGATGTTGACAGGTAAGTTTTGACATAACTACTGAAACTAAAGCGAAGTATTTTTAGTTTTTTTTCATTTTGTTTATGTATGTCCGAAGAAAATGATTTTAAATGTGTATCACCTGAAATGTACGAGATAGCAGAACAGGTATGTAGTTGAGTACTAGCTTGCGCATGAATCAAAACGCTTATACAGGATAACAACTTGAACTACGAAAACCTATTGCTAGGAGAAGGTAGTGGGAGGTGGTAAATTAAATGTATACATTTTAGTATTGTCAACTCTTTATATGACAGGAATGTCAGTGGTTCCTTAGCTGCAATTAGTATACAATACAATTTCGGTTATCCCATAATATAAACGTTTATATTCAAAAACATATATGTATGTAGCTAGCAGCTATGTAAGCAACCAGCAACGTTTTAATAAGGGCGTGTACCGTAAATCAAATATTTTAACTGTGGTTGTGGTAAAGCGTTCCGTAAATGTAATACCACTGAAAATGTGTTAATTACGGAACGTAGTTTCCTGAAATTGGTACACTGCGGTTGCTGCAAAGAAACCAACATTCAACTGTGGTTTTTTTCGGTTATAATCAGCTGTTAGCAGAGTTTGGCAGAATTGTATGTTTGTTTTGTTGCGTATATTAATTTATCCGACAATATGAGACGTTCAGCTAATTTTATGGCGAATTTATTCGCTTAATCGTGGTAAATTAATTTATTCTCAACCACTTTCCAAGTTGGTAATGTTGAGACAAAGTTGAGAATAAACGTTTTCTAAATTAATTTACTACGGTTAAAAGAATAATTCTAACATAAAACCAGCTGGTGACCGGTAAATTTCTACCGGTGCAATTTTTCGAAAGCGTTTATGGAGGTATTTTTATATAAAATAAAAGTATTCAATGAATTGTAAGTGAAATGAAAAATTTTATTGACAGAATAGCGAAAAGATAATTTCTGAATATTGTTCATATGTAGAGGAATTTGGGGTAAACGGAACCTGGGGCAGAACGGAATTTCGTTCAAAAAATGTTTGTGCATGGGGACATCTGTTGTCTAGTCTACATGAAAATACACGTTGAACAAAGTTTTCTTCCAATGTTTGATGAACATACGTTAAAAGCTGTGTCAAATATAAGCAAGTATATTGTTTTGCAGCGTTTCTTCTTGATTTCTAAGGCAAGGAAATTATTGTTTAATGCGGTCTTACAAGGTTTTCCTATAAAATTATTTGTTTAATCTATAAAGTACAACTATATAAATAATCTAAGCTAGTGTTCTGAATTTCAATCACAATTAATAAATAACCTTACTTTTTTTAAAACGATGTGCTGTAGTTGGGGTATAACGGAAACGTCTGATGTTATATGTTATGTCTCAATATGTTCATACATGAATTGTTTAGAATTTGAAACAATAGTTATCTATTATTTTAGCCACCATGGTGCGCCAGTATAAACGAAAATCAGATCGTCAGGATTGGACTGAAGAGGGAATGACTTCTGCAGCCTCTTTACTATATGCTGTTCCTAAAACTACTCTATCTAGACGAATAAAATCCGATAAAAGTATCACAAAATCTGCGAAAAAAAAATCCTTAGGCGCTATAAACCCACGTTTACACCTACGCAAGAAGCTGAGCTATCAGATTTTGTGTTAAATATGGAAGCCGGCTTTTTGTTGAGGAACTAAAGACTTGCGGCACTTAGCCTTTCAATATGTTGAAATGAATGGCATACCGCATTCCTTCAATTCTGCTACAGGTTTAGCTGGACGTGACTGGCTCTATGGTTTTTTTTTTTAAAAGACGAAAAAACATCTCACTAAGAGCACCCGAGAAGACATCTGCTGGGAGCCTCTGCTTTTACAAAATAAATGTGAATCAGCTTTTAATTTACTGGGTCAGCTGCTTGATCAATTTCATTTCATCCCAAGTCGAATATACAATTGTGACGAAACCGGAATATTGACGGTTCCAAACAAAACTGGAAAAATCTTTTCACTTAAGGGAAAAAACAAGTGGGGATCTTAACATCAGGCGAACTGGGAACCCTTGTCACAGCAGAGATTTGTTTTAATGCGGCCGGTTCGTATGTGCCGCCGTTGTTAATTTCTCCCAGAGTCAGAAGAAATCCAGCATTTGAATACGGTTTGCCACCTGAAGCAATCGTAGAATGTCATCCAAGTGGATGGATGCAAAGCGACATTGCTACGCATGTCAAAAATTTGAAATTAGTAGAAAGTGCTCGAACTCATAATGTTCATATTATTGTCTTACCACCTCCACTACTCACCGCTTGCAGCCTCTAGACGTCGCGTTTATGTTTCCATTGAACGCATACTATGGACAAGAAGCGACGAATTGGTTAAGAAATAATCCGGGAAAAACCATTACCCTGCATGAAATCGGTCAGTTATTTGGGAAGGCTTATCAAAGCGCTGCGACTACCCAAACAGCAGTAAACGGCTTTAGGAATACCGGAATATGTCCTTATGACCTAATATATTTTCCAGAAGAATTATTTGCACCTACTGAAACAACAAATAGAGACGTTCCTTTGAATAGAGGAGATATCGTAGAGTCGCCATCACACATTACAGCCGAGAGACAAGAAGATTCTCAGTCACCTATTGCAGGGTGTTCCAAGGAGTGAACACCTTCGCCTCAATTTCCAAATGAAATGACAACTGCAAGAACTGTAGGAAAATCTTATACGCCGCGAGATATAATACCCATTTCAAAAGCAGGTCCGCGACAAAATCGAATACAGAAGAGAGGAAAACGATTATCTTAACGGCAACATCAAATTTGAATGATTTAAAAACTTCTTCAACAACAAAAAATGTGAAGCCATCTTCTGCTAGAAAAACTTGCTTCTAAATGAGAACTTACGATCAAGAAAACAAGAAAAAGTAGGTGACTCTTCCAGTTCTGATGGTGATGTTAATGAGGATTTATGCCAAGAATCATCAGATTCGGAAGATAACAGCGACTTTGAATTTTATCTAAACCGGTCGAATTTACTTTACAACAAATCAATGCTAAAAATCATATTAAAGAAAAAGACTTTATCTAACAGAACTACCTAATGAAAAGCAGACGTGGAAAAAAACAATTTGTTGCTAAAATTACAGAAATTAGTAAAGATAACGATAAGACTAACTCTATTACCGTGAGCTTTCTTAGGCAATATAGGCAGAGTGAAAATATTTTTGTTTTTCCTGAGGTACCTGACGTGTTTGAAGAATTTATGAATGAAGTTTTGGGGCGTTTGAAAATAAAGAAATTGCGGCATGAAAAAATCCAAGTTTTGTAGATAGATTTTTTTTTTCCATTAAATGTCTAATAGTAGGTAGGTACCTACTCATTCAGCATTTTACCAAAGAATAAAGTTGTTTTATTGTATGAGTCATAGTTATGTATTTGTTTTATATATTTGCTCAACAACTGTATTTTGAAATACTGTGTTGATGTTTTACACTTTTTGAATAATATTAATTTTGTACTTGTTTTCCTTAATAATAAACATAACTGTACTATAATCGAGTAGTTTCATTTTGCCCCTATGTAGTTAATGATAATGTTTCTTACGGCAAAGTAAATGAAATTTATGTAGTTTGGTACGCAGTCTGATAAAAAAGTGTTTTTAGGAAATCACTGCGTATATGTTTATAAAATAGATTTCTACTTTTACAAACTTTGGTGTTTTCTCTTAGGGGGTCCGTTTTGCCCCAAATTCCCCTACTAGCACATATAGTTATGTAAATACAGAGGCTCATGTATCATTACATTCGTGTCTAGCTGTATACGACCACATTATAATTAACGAAAAGGGCGTAGCTTTAACGTATGATCAAAATCATGGAGGTGAGCCAGAGACATGTGATAGGGCGACATCCAACTGTAGTATTAGTGATGACTCAGTTTCTACTGGTACATTCAAACTTTGCTTCCCCCTAATATTAATATATGTATTTCAGATAAGTGGACACACTACGCCATATTATTGTTAATAAATACTTATGAAGAAATGCAGCATAAGTTTGTGTCTCCCATGTTCAATAAGAAGCAAGTATGGGAGATGATTATGTGATAATTCATTAAAACTACGAAATAAAATGTTTTTATTCATTACAAAACGTATAATAAAGATAATTTTTTCAAATATGTACATACCTAATAGAAATATTTGACAGCTAACGAAGCGAGCAACATCACATAACCGTTAAATACCACCGGTCCTAATCCGGTACCTAATGTATTATATACGGTACACGTCCTAACTCTTAGGGTAAAGTTTGATGGTTCGGTAAAGTAACTGACATAACCAATGACATTCCTGTTATATAAAAAGTTGACAATAGGACAAATGGATACATTTAATTTTAACTCCCACCACCCTCGCCTATCAATAGGCTTTCGTAGTTCAAGTTGTTAGCGTGTATACGAAAACATATTCAGAATTTTGACGGTTGACATCCTACGGTAGCATGATAAAAAGAAGAGGCTTTTAAAGACTTTAAAGATATTCTTACTACCAAACCGGTACTACAGTTCTTTGATATAAATAAAAAAATAGTGATATCAGTGGATGCTTCAAATCAGGGGGTAGGAGCCTGTCTATTGCAACTTACCATGTGCATATGCGTCTAAAGCATTAACCGAAACTCAAACTCGCTATGCGCAGATTGAAAAAGAGCTGTATGCTATTTGTTTTGGTTTGACTAAATTTTATCAATATGTGTTTGGTCAAAGAGTAATAGTTGAAACTGATCAGCAGCCATTAATAGCAATATTTAAGAAGCCACTGAAAAAGTGTCCTGCGAGACTTCAAAGGATGCTGTTACAATTGCAATAAATTGACATAGAACTTCGGTATAGACCGGAGAAAGAGTTGTTATTGGCGGATGCCTTGTCACGAGTCTTTTTAGCAGAAAGTGAAATGAATGACTTCGGTGAAGAGATAGAAAGTCAGGTATGTTTAATTAAAATGGAATTAAACGCAATTAACGAATATAAAATTGAAACAGAAAAGGATCCAATTTTGAAAGATCTGAAAGAACTCATTTTAAAAAAATGGCCAAATTCAAGCAAAAAATTACAAGACCATCTACCAAACCGTTTTATCTATACAAGTCAGAGCTAACGGTTGTTGATGATTTGATATTTAAAGGTAAAGCGATAGTAGTTCCAGAAACTCTACAAAAGGAAATGTTAAATCGTATACATTATAGTCATCTAGGAGTTCGTAAATGTATACAATTGGCACAGGAATCTTTGTTTTGGCCTAGCATGGTCAATCAGATAAGACAAAAAATTACACTATGTCACCAACATCTCACGTATGCAAACTCTCGAAATAGGGAACCGTTACAATCACATGATATTCCAGATTTGCCATGGAATAAGTTGGGTTGTGATACCCAGCTAGCAGAGTCAACTATGGTGTAGTACACGTCGATACTTGGTGTTAATTCAACCTAGTCGATTGTATACGTACATTATACGTCGATACTTGGTGTTAATTTAACCTAGTCCATCGGTTACGTACATTAGACGTCGATACCAGGTGTCAATTTCCGCTCTTTAAAATAATTAAAATTATATACGCTTTATATAGTAACGCAAATAGTTACTTAGAAAACAATGTAATGAATTATGATCTGGCATATGCTGCAATCAAATTTATCTCGTTAGCTTATTGAACTTTGTTATTTTTGTTGTACGTATTTATGTTCAAATATAGTATCGCGTCAACAATAATATTAGATCGTATATATGCGTGGAAACATTTGAAATACGCGCCGTTATGTTACGCGCGGTCTTGTGATCACCTTGTGATGATCATGTGCCTTTCCAGCGCTATTATTGGTCTAGTTTATGTCATATGATTTGTCTGTTGGAAAAGCCATTGAAAGAACGAACTCACTTTAGAAGTTGGAAATTGCTTAAGCATTTCATGTCCTTTTGTAGTGTGTCCACCGTTTTGTGTCTATACCTAGGTTTAGTCACGGTTTAGTGTCGTTTTGTCATAATGATTAGTGCCGTCGATTCTAACGCGTTACGCGCGAGGTCTATGAAGTTAGGCGTACCCATCTCACCATATTCAAACAGAGCAGTCTCAGGTATTAGTGCTCAATTTGTGCTAATTTGTGCTGTATATCTTATAATTTGTGCTGATTTCGTTCTCGAGATATTTAAGAAATTAATGGGTACGTCCAACTTCACGCTGGACGGACCCTTGTCCCCAAATCGATCCAAGGTAGTCTCAAAAATTAGTGCTCAATTTGTGCTAATTTGTGCTGTATATTTCAGAATTTGTGCTCATTTCTGGATCGAGATATTCAAAAAATTAATGGGTACGTCCAACTTCACGCTGGACGGACCCTTATTACCAAATCGATCCAAGATAGTCTCAAAAATTAGTGCTCAATTTGTGCTAATTTGTGCTGTATATCTCAGAATTTGTGCTCATTTTGGTATCGAGATATTCAAAAAATCAATGGGTTCGTCCAACTTCACGCTGGACGGACCCTTATACCAAATCGATCCAAGGTAGTCTCAAAAATTAGTGCTCAATTTGTGCCAATTTGTGCTGTATAGCTAAGAATTTGTGCTCATTTCGCTATCGAGATATTCAAAAAATTAATGGAGTTGACATTAATAATGAAAAGGTAAGTGGTCTCAAAAATTAGTGTTCAACTTATACTAATTTGTGCTGTATATTCAAAATTTGGGCTTATTTTATTATCAGAATCTCACGTTTCAATTTGTATGTACAAGCAATAGCAATAGCAAAAATTTTTTATACCATATATAAACAGTTTAAGCCATGCAATAAAACACGAATTTAAAAAATCAGACATTCAGAAGGTGTCAAAAATGTTGCCTATCCTAGGTCCTTATAACATCTCGTTCGCATATATTTGTGAAGTTTACTTGTGCAGTCGTAGCCGCCCGGTGGTCGCAACGGTTTGCGGTAGAGCCGCGATAGCCCTACCTAGTGGTGGTTCCACTCCACTTCGGGACGGCATATTTTTATATAAAAATATGTTTAATTAATTGGCGTTTGGGAAAAATTGCATTATATGTAATTGCGTAGTCATTCCCTTAAGCTGCCTCTTCTTAACATGTTCCACATCCAAATTTAAGTCTTTTATTTGGCAATCAATAATAACTCCATTAAAGTCATCACTATCATCATAATGGCATATTCCACTAAGTATGGCGTGACAGAAGATACATTTGGCAACTACTTTCAAACGGTTGCTTGTTTTACAAATGTTGTGCTCCTTGTACTTTCAAGCACAAAGCACTTTGGTAACTGAAAATATTGTTGTGGATATTGTAGTTGCCCAATCGCCAACTAATTTTATATTTATGCGGAGTTGGTTTCTATTTTTTTTTTCTAAGCTTACAAAATTCTTGTGGATGATGCCGCAACCATTTATCTCTGCTTAAAGAGATCTTAAAGTATCGCGTTCTTTTTAAATCCGCAGATGCATTGGACGATAAAGAATCTGTGGACGATGAAAGCTGTTGTTCTCTTTCAAGTAAAAGAGAATTTGCTTCCGATTGAACACATTTTTTATTAAAAAATCTTAATGCTGCTGTGTACAGCGCTTTGGTAGTAAGTTTACCAATTAAGTCGTTATTATTAACGATATCTTTCCAAATTTTACGGGATGGACTAACAATTTTCTTATTTATGATAATATTGTTTTGATGCTTTTCTAAAATAGGAAACAATATGTCTTTTTGCACGCTTCACCTTCTACCAGCCATTATGCTTCTAGAATTTCGATTTTGCTGAAAGATTAAGCAGATATTAAAAAAATGTAATTGTCTTTCCATTCCTATTTAGTATTTCTACTTGTAGGTCAATGAAACAGAAAATTAATTAAATACCAAATTATTCCAGAACATATAATATTATTTTTTCAATAGGCATTTAATATGCGTCACAATACTAATAACATAAATGGCCATGCCTATCAACAAAAATATCTAAAAAACAAAGAAATCATTGATATATCGAATTATAGTTACATTCTCAAATAATATTAGAGGATATATTAGTGTAAGTTTAATATAACTATAAAAATAAAATTGATTTGAATTATTCGTATATCAATGTATTGTTTGTCAAGCTCTAACAATTCTGGTCAAGGACTAGGGAAAACATGACAAAGAAGCTTAATCAAGAGCTTACAATTAATAAAATTCAGGCGTGAATTAAATTATTTATAATAACACTTAAATTATCGATATCAGTTCTAACATTTACCGCGTTTTTATCTAGGTAGATATGAAAGTTATGTGAATGTCTGATTTTTTAAATTCGTGTTTTATTGCATGGCTTAAACTGTTTATATATGGTATAAAAAATTTTTGCTATTGCTATTGCTTGTACATACAAATTGAAACGTGAGATTCTGATAATAAAATAAGCCCAAATTTTGAATATACAGCACAAATTAGTATAAGTTGAACACTAATTTTTGAGACCACTTACCTTTTCATTATTAATGTCAACTCCATTAATTTTTTGAATATCTCGATAGTGAAATGAGCACAAATTCTTAGCTATACAGCACAAATTGGCACAAATTGAGCACTAATTTTTGAGACTACCTTGGATCGATTTGGTATAAGGGTCCGTCCAGCGTGAAGTTGGACGAACCCATTGATTTTTTGAATATCTCGATACCAAAATGAGCACAAATTCTGAGATATACAGCACAAATTAGCACAAATTGAGCACTAATTTTTGAGACTATCTTGGATCGATTTGGTAATAAGGGTCCGTCCAGCGTGAAGTTGGACGTACCCATTAATTTTTTGAATATCTCGATCCAGAAATGAGCACAAATTCTGAAATATACAGCACAAATTAGCACAAATTGAGCACTAATTTTTGAGACTACCTTGGATCGATTTGGGGACAAGGGTCCGTCCAGCGTGAAGTTGGACGTACCCATTAATTTCTTAAATATTTCGATAACGAAATCAGCACAAATTATAAGATATACAGCACAAATTAGCACAAATTGAGCACTAATACCTGAGACCACTCTGGTTGAATATGGTGAGATGGGTCCGCCCAACTTCACAGACCTTTACGCGCGTTATATCTGTTAAGTATTAAGTAATTAGTTGGTGGTAGTAGTTTAATAATTGTAGTTCAATATTAATCGTACAACGCAACGCGTGATATATCTTTTAAGTGAAGGTTGTGGTAGTAGTTTATTTCTGTTTGTTTCATGGTGGTAGATACTATATAAGTTGTAGTTAACAAAACAGTACGTAATAATTAAACAATTCACAATGGCATTCATTGGAATTGAATTTTCTGAAGGAGAAGGTGGCGGTCTTGCCCTTTTTCATCAGAAATGGTTAACGCCACGAAAAAGAGAAACCTGGTGGCCTCCCTATAAGCAGCAGGATCACTTTGATAAAGCCCTAAAAAAAGGAGAGCCACCGACAGAACATTGGAAACTGCATAATGTTCAACGATTATTTTTTGAAACAGATAAAAAACTAACTATTAGTTTAATAATTACGCCTTTTCTTAGAGATTAGGTACTAAGAAAACATTTACTTCATTCATTTTATATTAATATTAATAATTAATTCGCTGTTGGGAGCAAAATGATTAACAGCGCGGCATCATAAAAGGCGATATGATGCTGTCACAAAGCCAATTGAACACAACATACACATACAAAACTACACCGCGATAGTTGCAGTGATAGCCAGGCAAGCGATACAGCTTACGGAGTCTCTGCAACTAAGCGCCCACCACATTAAAAAAAGAATATGTAACATCACGATGTGAATATTTTTATGATTGATTTTAATTTTATGTAGACTAATATAATAAAGCTCGGTGCAAATTAAAAAGAGCAGAAATAACTTCTGATGTTGCAAGTGAAAATGAAATTGTAGTTTCCAAACGGATTTCTGTTCCCCCGAAGAGGTTATACTACAGTAGCGATGAAGACACTATAATAGATCAAATGCAACCTGCACCAAAAATAGTAGGTATAGACCACCTGCTCAAAAAGAAAAAACATGCTGATGTGTCAGATAGTAAGTGAATCATTAATCATTACCTTAGCATTTTACTATTTTATTGGCTGAAAGTAAATTCCAAAAAAAAAAAAAAATTCTAAATTCTCTTTACATATGTGTAAAGAGATGAATCTAAATACTTTTTTTTGTAATGCAATTCTTTAGTAAAGTTTCTACAAAAACATTACAGTTTAGGTGGATGTAAGAAATAACAGGTATGCAAGTACACGTGATGTCGCAAAATTGTTTATTTTATGACAATTAAACCTACATACATAGAACACTTTTGCAATACCTAATATTCCATCTTTTTTTAATATTTCTAAAATATTTTTTTGCAATAACTACTAAAATTTGAGTAATAAAATATCAGAAGAATGTACATAAAGCGTTAACCATTAGCGTTCCTGTATAGAAGTGATATAAGAAATACATTTTTTTTAAGAAATCGAGATTGAGTCAATCAATTGTTCACAAAAAGAAGTTTTCGAAGAAGTACTTTCAGTAACACATACCAGTACCGTAGACCTAATACACCTCTAGCAGGCAAATCGGAAGATAAAAATATATCGGGTATGAGCTATTATTGCATTAATATCTTGTTATACTTTTTGCCTTTAGACTTTAAGAAAATATTAAATGTGCTACTGCACATAAAAGCGCAGAATGCGGAAATTATTAGTATAATTAAACAAAATAAAACTGATTGCCGTATAAATATTGATGATGTTCCAGTGAAGTTGCCAGTCCGAAATTTGACAGAACTTAGAGTACTTGAAGATTATTTAAGTAACGAGGACCAACTTTTAGCTCTGGTACCTATCTATTTTATGTTTTTCTTGTATTATTTCTGTGTTTACCAGACATGGTGACATTTTACTTTTATTCTAGACTTCATATTGTGCCACATTGGGAGGGAGAGATATCGTAAATAAAACAAATATCATATTGAGATATTTACTGTCGAATAGACTAGCTGCCGAGTACAGCTACTAGTTGTTCTAAGTAAGTATAACAATATATATGTCAAAATCTTGGTTCACAAAGGGCGGTAGTTCAGTTTTTTCAAATGTTATATCAAGTATTAGGGAGTACGGCTCTGGACAGTAACCAGCAGTGTGTGTAAAGAATAGCTCCGTAATTAAACTCAATACACTGAGAAATTACGAGCGTTTAAATTAACACAGTGATAAGAGGTGTGCGTAGAAGTGTAAGAAGTAGGAGTAAACTAAGTAACAGTAAGTGCAAAGTAGCAGTAGTGATAAAATTATTAATAATTGTATAAGTGTGATTGTTCGGGAATACGCCGATAGAAGCTAAACCTGCGACGGGTTGACCGGGGCTTGGTTTCTTGCGCGGTGTTAAAACATATCGGTAAGAAAAACGGCTGGTAGTTTCGCATAAATTCTAAAAATAGAAAAGGCAGGACCGGACTAAGAAAAGACGTAAATAACAAAAGAAATAAATAAATAACATAGTGAAATGGGACGCTCCGAAGATAGTGACGAAAACTCTACAGACGAAAGGAAGAGAAAATGCACTAAAGAGGTGGATGATGAGCATGCCTTCAGTAGAAGCAAGAAGGTAGCTAGATCGCCGATAAAAGCACAGAAGAAAGTGGAGGATAATATAGAAGCTATGAAGAACATAATGGAAGCAATCCAATTAACAATGGAGACTTTAGCGAAAGAAATGAGAAAGAAACAGAAGGAATATAAACAGCAATTTAATGAAATAAGGGAAGACAACGAAAAGCTGTCAATGGAGAATTCCGAACTGAAAAAACGAATAACAGTACCGTATAACGGGGTTATATCGGACGATTTTTAAGCATTTTTTGGTGTAAAGCAGGTAGGGAGGAATACTTAAAACACGCAAAAAAAGTCAAGGCAGCCTTTTGTTCAAGGTATTTGATAGCACTATATTAATAATGGAATTCCCCCTCCAAGACCACCTTTTTTTTAAGTTTAGCGTCCGATGAGTAGGTACATGTGGGATTATTTTGAACGACGTGGTTTTTCAATAGAAAATGGTACCTGTTCTATACAGGAATACATATAAGCCTTTGTCGCACGAATAAAAACATAAAAAGAAGTGGTTTTAGGGAGGATTGTAGTAAGGAGATTATAATAAGTGATATAAAACGTGTTTTATTCATCTATAAACAAAGAATAAACTTTTTATTGCTTGATAATAAACAATAATATTATCAAAAGTGCCTAAACATAGATATTAAAATAATTATAACATTCTGAAAAGTAAACATATTAATAAAAGTAGGTAACATTTTAAAAATTAAGCATAAACACGGACATTATAAAACATCTTCGCCAAATGTGTGAATTCCCCCTACTAATCTTCGGATCCGGTAATGTATATTTTAATTGGAAAAATTTGACCGTCTGCATGTCCAAAATATCGGGAAATACAAAGACATTTTTTTTACCTTTATACTGTCTCGTACAACTAATTACTATAAGAGATTTTTTATTTCTAAAATTTTCGCGACAAAACATTTGTCAATCTCTTTTTTGTGCCCTTGTCATAAATAAAACTGCATATAACAAAACATCCTTTTTTAATATCACAGGGTTTACTTATTTGGTATTTGAAGTCAGTCATGGGATCATCAATAGTTTTAGCATCGTCAAATGACTCCTGCGGGGAAGAGCCAGCAGAAATAATGTCCACATCCTCTTCATCCACTGTTTCACTCGTTGTCGCCAACCGAGTTGTTGATCTTTCTTGTTCCAGTAGATCCGTGACTGTAACAGACTGTCCGGCAGGAACGTCTATCTTTTTTCGTCTTGTAGAAATGGTCTTCTCTGTGAGTGTAGTTTTCTCAGTAATAATTTGCGTAAAACTTTCCTCTAAAGCTCTGACAGTCCCAGGCTCATTAAGTGCAAAGGTTCTGGGTTTTATTTTATCCATGACAACTTGGGGATTAAATGGGGAAATACCTGTGGCCCTAAATCCGGAGAGAATATTTTCGCTTAACCTTTCTTGGCAGCTTTCAAGCAATTTCTGTAGCATCTTCGAAAATTCATTTTTTGGCAGAACTCCACGATTTCTTTTTTTCCATTCAGTTAAACATTTGCGCCATTGAACTTTTAGTGGATGGAATACAGCAACATCCAGCGGCTGGCACAAGTGCGTGCTATTTTTTGGCAAACTTTATTCCATTTTCTTCACACGATTTTATTACTTTGTACGATAAGTGACTACTTAGATTATCTCCTATTAAGACTTTTATTCGCTCTTTGCTTTTTAGATAAACTAATGCGCATTGAAAATACCAATCTTCGAACGTATCGGCATCGAACCACCCTGAACTTGTTCTGTTGTATCTTGTACCCTGTGGTCCACCTTCCACCCATTCAGGATATAAATATTTTGACTTATAAACAACATATGGTGGGAGTAACGTCCCATCGGCAGCTGCAGCAAACATAACCGAGGTGGATGGTTTAGAAAAATCCATCACACGACTTGCATGTTTTGCTTTTTTAACACGAAAACCTGCTGCCGCCCAGGGTCATCTGTTATATTTGTTTCGTCAAAATTGACAATGTTCGCCCTGGGCACTCCTTCGACAGTCGTTCTTAAATGTTCAAAATAATCTATTATAATCTCTGGTTGAAGATCAGCACGGCATCTTTTAATGTTCTGGGAATTTCGGTGCGACAACACCGAGTTACGCTTTAAAAAATTTCTAACCCAATCCCTTCCGGGCCTATTATCCTTAAATTCCTTTATTCTGATACCTTTTCTAGTAATATATTGCTCTACAAAATCCATTAGATCTTTTTCTGTAAAGGGTACTATAAATTCAGCAGCTTTGAGCAATGCAGTAACAATATACCTTTCTTCCGCCACCGACATGGCAGGCTTTCGCCCCAACAAGTCCCCATGCATGCCGCGATATTTGTCGTATAGTGTCGCTTTGGGAACGGAAAACTGTTCGGCCGCCTGTCCAAATGACATGTGCTCTTCTATTACAGCCCTCAAAGCGTTTTTCTAAACGTTCACGAGGATAATCCCTTCGATGAGACGTGCCTAATTTGTGGATAAAACGTCGTGGCATGATGTTCGATATTACCCTACAAAAATGAGTTTTTCCAGTAATTCAGTTTTTTAAGAAAACCTCGTTGGTAATGGAAACAATTTATATTGATATAGGTTAAGAAACATAACCTCTAAAGCTTTATTTATTGTCGGAAACTCATATTCTTAATAGTTTTGTTTCCAGACGGAGGTTTTTTAGGACTTCACGAAAAATGGAAAATGACGATGTGAATTCAGTACTTTTTTAAAGGTAAGTTAACTTACCTTTAATCAAACACACGTTTAACACTGATTAGCTGATCTATTAGGTTTGCTGCACTACGATTTTTAACGTTGATTTTATTAAACTGCACTGTTAAACAACCAGATTTATAAAAGTCGTCGTCACGTCCGATATTACCCTACGCGTCCGATATAGCCCCGTTATACGGTACTGGATGATAGATTGGAGCGTCTAGAAAATGAAAAAGACGGAATAATGTCGTGATACAAGGACTAACAATAGACGGATATAACCAGGAGGAAATAAAGACCAAGGTGAAACAATTTCTAGAAAATGAGTTGCAAGTTAAAGTTAAAACGGAACGAGTGACCAAGCTAGGAGAAAGTACTTATTTAATGCAAATGGAAAGTGCTGCAGATAAGAGTGAAGTTATGCTAAATAAAAGCAAATTGAAAGGAAGGGAAGGCGACAAGGTCTTTATCAATGATGATTTATCTAAACAAGACAGAGACATACAAAAAATAATCAGAGCCAGGGCAGAGCAAGAAAGGAAGGATGGCAAGAGGATCAAATTTGGATTCGGAAATTATATATAGGGGATGAAGAGTGGAAATGGGATAAAAATGAGCAGAAGCTAATACTAACGAAAGACAATAAAACTAAAAAAAAACTAAGAAACCAACATATAAACGGAGACCAAAATATAAACACGGCAAGGACAATGGACGCGGACAAAACGGAATGTACGGACGGAAATGAATACATTATAAGACAAGGAATTGATACTTCAAACAAAAAAAAAAAGAGAATGGAAATTAGGGGCTTGGAATGTTAGAAGTTTACATTGTAAGGAATGCGAACTTACAAGTGAATCGAAGAAACAGGTCTAACAATATTATGTATAAGTGAAACAAAGATGAAAGGTCAATGGGAACGAGTACTCGATAATGACCACATTTTGCTACATAGTGGAGTGAATACGAGTAATAGAGCAGCAGCTGGAGTAGGTATAATAATACATAGAAACTTGAAATGTAACATAAGCAGATGGGAACCCGTATCAGAGCGTGTATTAGTAGTGGAACTTAAGGATAGTAAAGAGAAGATGATGACAATAATATCAGTATATGGACCTAACGATAAGTCAGAGGAAAAAAGATAAATTTTGGGAGGAGCTGACATCAACATCGGAGGATGCCAGAGGGACTTTGTTTATTGCCGGTGACTTTAACAGCAGAGTTGGCAAAAACAACGACAGATATAAGGCAGCTTTAGGACAACATGGGGAGGAAACCAGAAACGATAATGGAAAGAGAATGCTGGACTTTTGTCTAAATCATAGGCTTTCAGTGACCAACTCCTTCTTTAAACACAAGGATATCCACAAATATACGCGTGTACAACACAATAAGGGGAACACTCTATAATTGACTACGTTTTGACAGAAAAGGAAAATAGAAGATGTGTTTTAGATGTCACAGTCAGAAGAGGAGCAGAAATATACAGCGATCACTATTTGGTTGTAGCTAGAGTCAAAGAAGAAATAGACGGCAAACACAAGAACGCAAACAAAACGAAGAAAATAGAGTTCACATCAATAAAGACATATAAGCTAAAGGAATGTGAAACGGCCAGGAAATATGAGCAATTAGTTTAAGGAAATATAAACGAGAATACAAAGAGACTTAAGCTAGCTAATCTAGAAGAAAAATGGAATATATTCAAAGGCATAATTGTTGAAGCAGCCCGCGAAATATGCGGAGTATATAAAACATGTAATATAAGGAAGCAGACTGCATGGTGGACGAACGAAATAAAAGAAGAAGTTAAAAACAAAAAGAAATTATGGAGACAGTACTTAGCGAATAAGAAACCTGAACAATATGTAATATACCAAAGACAACGTAAACGAGCAAAAGAATTAGTGTTGAAAGCAAAAGCAAATAAATGGAAAGAATTCGGTGATAGAATGGAGAGAGATAGTAAAGGTAACGAAAAACTGTTCTACAAAGTATTGAAATCGTACAGTAAGGAAAAATCAGTGGATAATGTAAGCATATACAGCAAACAGCAAGAGTTAATCACAGATGAACAAAAGATAATGAACCGTTGGAAAGAATATTTTGAGGAATTGCTCTGCTGTAAAAGTAACAGTAACAAGGAGACTGTTGCAGAAATAACAAATATAGTAGATGAAGACACCGAAATTACCTTAGACGAACTGTCTGAGGTAATTAAAAAACTAAAAATGGAAAAGCTCCCGGAAATGATAAAATAGTGCCTGAAATGATCAAAAACATTGGCGAAACCGGAACCAAGATACTTCTGGAGATCCTAAATATGGCATGGAAACATGAAGACATACCAGAAGACTGGGAAGTGGCAGTAATAGCACCGGTATATAAAAAAGGAAATCCTAGAGATTGTAACAATTATAGAGGGATAACGGTACTTAGTACAGTTGTCAAGATATATGAACAGCTAATTAATAACAGATTAAGACCGATCATTGAGCCATTAATCTCGGAGTCACAGAGTGGATTCAGACCAGGAAGAAGTACACAAGATCATGTATTCACGTTAAAGCAAATAATTGACAAAAGACTACAACAAGAGAAAATGTATATTTTGCGTTCATAGACTTAGAAAAGGCCCTTGATAGTGCACCAAGAAATAAAGTATGGCAAAGTCTTGAAGCAAGGGGAGTCAGTAATAAAATAATCCGTAATATCCAAAGGCTATACAAGAACAATATAAACTATGTAATCAGACACAATATGAGATCCAAAAGATTTATAACTGAAGAAGGATTGAGGCAGGGAGGAGGGCTAAGCCCAGTACTGTTCACAGTATTCATGGACGATGTTATCAAACAATGCTCAATGCAAACGAAAAAACCCAAACCTAGAGAGAATACAGATATCGGAGGCAGCTTTTGCGGACGATATAGTATTAATAGCCGAGAACAAAAAGAGCCTACAAGAGAATATAGATATATGGAATAAAGTACTTAAAGGGAAAGGTATGAGCATAAATAAAAAATAAAACAAAAGTAATGTCCACATGCGAGGAACAACTAAATATCAAAATTGATGAACGGACATACAACAGGTGAACGAGTTCGATTATCTAGGTGTACCGATAGAAAACACCGGTAAAACGAATCAGAAATTAACAGAAGAATTGAAAAGGCAACTAAGTTGTATTACTCGATGTATAGGAACTTTATTTCTAAAAAAGAAATTTCACAAGATACCAAAATAAAAGTCTACAAGGCAGTTTATAGAACGGTTCTGACATACGGATGCGAATCATGGCTACTCAATAACAGACAAAAAGCAAAATCCAAGCGGCAGAAATGAAATTTTTAAGAAGAGTGTGCGGTGTAACAAGAAAAGATAGAGTGAGAAATGCGCAAACGAGAGAAACACTAAAAATATCATCTATATTGGACTTCATCGAGCAGCGGCAATTGAGTTGGTGGGGCCATCTACAACGAATGGAGCATACTAGACCAGTTAAATTAATATATGAAGCGAAAGTACTACGAAAAAGAAAAAGAGGAAGACCGAAACAAGAATGGGACCATGCCATTGGACACAGCATCCAGAAAAGAGGAAAGAACTGGAGGGAAGCGAGATTAGTGGCCAGTGATAGAAATTTATGGAAAAAATTTGTGTATATGTGAACTAGATTAGAAATGTACTCAATTGACACCCTAAAGGGTAGAAGGGTATTGACATATATATATATATCAAGTATTAGATTTTAAGGTTCATAATATTAATATGCAGGTACCTACTATTTATGACATACGGCGTTATTTCAAGTTTCAAGGGAAGATTATAACGATATTCCAGTGAATAAACTATAAAATTTGGGTTTTGCTTTCTCCTGAATTATTATACCGCCTTTTGTAAAGCTATCCTTTGTAGCAGTAGTATTTTTGTATATAGTAAATTAGAGAAATTTGTATGAATCATATTGTTTTATATGTATTGTGGTATAGCATAGCTACAGTATTGCTAACTTAAACAGAACTTAAAAGAGTTATGTGAAATACATACATTACATGTTTATTCATTCAGAGTTTATGTTAAACAGATAATTTTCATTAATAACAAATATATTAGTGATATTTTTAATTGTGTGACATGTATGAGTATACTTTATTACGTATATTTTAGATGCTGTCTTGTTAACTGGTGGCATTGGAACAGAAGTGCAAGTCGATAATGCCATAAAAATTCGGCTAAAACATGCTCCAAAGAGGTTAAAGAATCAGGAACAACGAGAAAATAAATAGTAAATTAATAAATTACCATTAATAGTGGATTTAGGTATAAGTGTTATGCACATTCGTTTATATCTACCAATAATTCGAAGACATGTGAGAATTTAAATTCAAATATTACTTTTAATATCGTACCTATTTTTATTTAGTTGTAAGTACGCACATTTATTTATATTAACTAGTAATTTTTCCAACATGCCCAAGCTTAAATTAAAAACTTTTGTATCTAAATGACAGATGTATAAGGCTTCAGTTACGGTTCTGGGGCACATCACAAAAGGTATCACATTCTGCAATTACAGGCCTTTTGCATATTTTAGCACCTTACCATCCAAATCTCCCCCATTGACAGTCGAACGTTACTAATAACGCCTAATTCTTTTGTAACAAAACATTTAGAAACTGGCCAATATGTAAATCTAGGAACACAACATGGGTTGCAGATATTTCTTGAAACACACGAGAATTTCACTGATGATGTCTTTCTTTTGTGTTTTAACATAGATGGCATTCCCTTGTACAGAAGCTCTAATACTCAGCTGTGGCCTATATTATAAAAATTTTATTATAAAAAATTTTAGCAATGTCCAACCATTTGCTGTAGGTATAAACCTTTAAGTTAAGTTAATATCAAATGTTAAAAGAAGATTTTTTTTAATAGTAGAAAATATTGCATTAAAATTCACAGTTTTACGTGTGACGCGTCTGCGAAAGCTTATATAAAAATGTATAAAATCTCCTGGAGGTTATGCATCCTGTGATCGATGTGTTGAATATGGCGACTATGTAAAGGGTAGAGTAATCTTAAAAAAAATTACACAGTACAAAACGAAGTGATCAGTCTTTTAGAGCACAACTCGCTGAGGATCATCACATCGGAATTTCTCCTCTACTTCATTTAGTTATCAATATGGTACAAAACTATCCAATTGATTAATGCATAATGTTTGCTTGGGCGTCATGCGTAAACTTTTAAATTATTGGGTTGCAGGTAGTTTAATTGTCAGACTACCAAGCAGAGTAGATGAATTGTTGTCAACCAGATTGTTAGCTTTAAAAGATTGTATACCAAGGGAAATTAATTGCAAGCCAAGCTTTGTCCGAGTTAGCTCGTTTTAAGCTACAGAGTTCAGAACTTTCCTTTTGTATACGGGAATTGTAGTATTAAAAGATATAATCGATGTAAGCATTTATAATAATTTTCTTTTGCTTCATAGTGCCATACTATGCTTAATGTTTGTTGAAAAGTAATATGAGAGAATCTAAGTGTGAACTAGCAACCAAGCTACTATATGCATTACACGGAGAAAAATTATACGGTTCAGAAATTTTAATTTATAATGTACATGTTCTGATGCCCATTTTCACCGCATTTGTTTTAAGCACAGCTTAGTAAAGTAGTCTTAATTTTTAAAGTTTTACTTAAAACGTGTTTCATTTCACGGACAAAATGTTAAGTTTACTTTTGTAAGTTCGATTTTTAGTTCAAATGCTTGCATATTAGTTCGTTTGTACTTGTTTATAATGTAGAAGTTGTTTGACTGAGGTTATGTTATGAGTGGTAATGATCACATGCTGTACGTCACATTATGGAACCAATGGAGCCCCAAAAGAAAAGAATGCGGTCTGCAAATTTTACTGCTGAAAAGTATTATTATTAAGTATAACATCAATATAAAAATATTATTGAGAATAAAAAGACTGACTTAATATCTTGTGAGAAAAAACAAACTACATGGGACAAAATTACAAAACAGTTTAATGCTGCTGCACCAAGCAACAATTACAGATCGATTGAATCAATTAAAAAGTTTTATAATAACAAGAAAAAAGAAACAAGAAAAACAGCTGCAGAAGAAGCAAAGGAAATCAATCGCACTGGTGGTGGTACTTTTCACGTGCAAAAGGATCCAACACATGATCTAGTTATGTCAATGATGAATAAGAAAACTGTGTATGGTTTGCATAATCCATTTGACAAAGATAAGAACATAACAAGTTCTTGTATAGACACTGCGTCTACTTATCTTCAGTCGTCAAGTACAGATACGACTCGCTGTGCCTTAGAACGTTCAAATATGTACCTTCACTCCATAACCACAGATTCTAGATTATCGGGGGAAGAAGATGAAGAAATAATTCTTCAAATAGTTCCAGATGAGGTACCTATAAAAAATTTATTGTAAAATAATGTAAAATTATAAAGTATTATTCATTTTAGGAAACAACTAATGATCAGTGTCAAGAAGCCCAAATAATAAATGTACAGTATTATAAATATTACTTTTATTATATTATATATATTATTTTTAACTTGTAGGATGGAGAGTTACAAAATAATACCTGGAAAAAATATACTCCACAACAACTTCATACTCCTACAACAAAATCTCTGCATATAGAAAATGTATGTACTATTTGTATATAATTGTCAAATAACTCGTTAATATTTCCTGTGGCAATTAAATAATTAAGTTCATCAACATTAAGATCCTCTGGAGGTTCAGGTAAATCCTCATGCATCTCACGTGCTATGTTGTGTAAAACAGCTGTTGCAATAATAACAGTGAGGATAGTATCCAATTTTAAACGTAACCCATAGGCAAGTACTGGAAAACGTCTTTTCCACAAACCAAATACCCGTTCGATACAGTTTCTGGTTCTAATGTGAGATTCGTTATACAATTGCTCAGCTCTAGCCACTGGATTTGCTAGTGGTGTTAAAAGATAATTTCTCAATGGATAACCACTGTCCCTTAAAGAAAAATTCTTGAGGTACAAATGTTTTCTCGTATGAATTAGTTTACCTAGTAAAAAGTTATTAGTGAATTCCCCTTCTTCGAACCTTGTTTTGATTGCAGTATTATTAAAAATGGTGGAATCGTGAACAGAACCTGGCCAACGTGCTACTATGTCTGTAAATATCATATCCGCATTTGCAATTGCTTGAACATTTATGGAAAAATATGATTTACGATTACGGAAAATTTCAGCATCAATACCACCTAAATAATATATAACAAAATATATTCAGCAAATATAGCATTAAAACATACTACAAATACCTGGTGATTGAATTTTTATATGAGTACAATCGATGGTACCTATTACTCTTGGAAATGAAGCTGTTGCATAAAAATTTGTCTGTATTGCAACGAATTCATTTTCACTGGGCATTTTAATAAAACGCTCATGTAAACCTGCAATTGCTGCTGACACCCGTTTTATTATTCTTGAAGCAGTGGGTATTGATACTCCAACATAGTCTGCAATAGCACTTAAGTGTCCCGAGCTTGCATAAAATCGAAGACAGAGATACACTGTTATTTCTAAACAAAAATATGGTAAAAACATTTTTGACATACGTATACAACTTACATATCGCTAGGAAATTCTAATTGTTCTTCTAGACATGCCAATAATTGAAGTGTAGTAGTCTTTGTTAGCCTAAATCTTCGAAAAAAAGTTAATTCATCTAGCTCATCAAAATAATTTTTTTCTTGTAATGATGATTCCTGGTATTCCATACACAATGACATCCAGAATGTCCAAATCATCATTGTATATATCTTCCAAAAGCATAATGGGTTACCAGGAAGTAGGTCTTCTTCGATGAAGTTATAAGGTGTTTTTCTTGTCAAATGTCACAAAGCTGTTGTGCGCAAATTTAAACAGCGACTTAAAATATTTAAGCCCTCGGCGAGAGAGGCTTAAATTTAAGCAATGCCAACTTGAGTTAAACGTTGCTTAAGCGGCGGTGAAACTGAATTTTCATTTTAAGCAACACTTATATTTTAAGCAGAACTTTAGGTATGCGGTGAAAACGGGCATGAGTCATTTAAGTGATGACGTTTTAAGATATGGTCCGTTGGATACTTTTTCAGCATTTCAATGTGAAAGCTATTTAGGCAATTTAAAACTTTTGCTTAAATCATCTAGAAAACTGTTGCAACGAATTTGTCGAAGAATATATGAAATTGATAGAGACTATTTAAACAATTATCAAGGCGATATATCAGAAAATGAAATAAGCTTTCAGCTACAACACAATAACGGTCCAGTTTTGGGAAATAAACTTTTTAAGCAATTTAAGAAAATTGTTTGTTATGTATTCATGAATACATGAAATCAAATTCATATTGCTTTACAAAAGATTGTGTGATACAAATAGAAAATATTTTAAGAGTGAATTTTGACAAAAATGTAATAACTATTGGTAGATATTATGAATCGTCTTCATCTTTTTATGAATATCCTTTCAGTTCAAATGTTTTTAATATTGTTTTAGTTCACAATTTGTCTACTAAGTTAAAGTCTTGGCAACTTACTGATATAAAAGGAAAGTGTTTACTTTTGCCTTATAAAGATAATTGGTTATCTGTTCCTTTAATTCATTCCACACAGTAAATAGTGTAAATATTTTTTTAAAGTTACTTAAATAGTTGAATATGAATGCATACAATGATGGTTTTCAGTGCAAGTGTTTATGAAATTTATTTAAAATTTATTTTATATTAGGGTAGATGGGGCCAAACCCCGCACGAGGCAAAGCCACGCACCGTCTTTTTAAATAGCCCGCGAACGATCTCAGCGCCGGCCGCCAAACAGCAGATCGGCGTTGAAGATGTTTAGTGTGACGTGAAATTTGAAGCAAATCGGATGGTTGTAAGCGAAATAAATGAGGTTAGTTTATTTTTCGTTCTTTTGATGTAAAAATTTTAGTAACTCAGTAGAAAAATTAGGTGCTTGTGATTATGTTTTCTCTAAATTGAATTATCTTTTGATTGCATCACTAATTAGCTTCCTTTCTGTGTGCATGCGATTTGCATCGCTCTGTTTACAAAAGTTGTGCGAACGATTTATTTTAAAGGTGCTGAATGAGGCAAAAACCCGCAGCGTTTGTGAGGCAAAGCCACGCGTGCGGAGATTTGCCCCATAGTGCGGAACTTTCAGTTTTATTTATAAAATATTTGAGCACGGTGTTTGAAATATAACATATGAACGATTTCAATAATAGAACTTCATTTCGGAACATATAAACGGAAAACGACGTATGTAGCGATGTCTACAGATAAACTCGCTACCGCACGAGCTGTAATCGAAAGAGGGGCAGCAAGAGAAATCGGCTTTCATGAGTCGACTCTTAAGGTATGTACTGACTTGAGCAAATTTACGTGCACGAACACTGTGCGCACATCTACATTCGTGCGTAGAAATTATTTAGCGCGCATAACCTGTTTTGTTTGTGCGCACAAAAGCCGCTCCAGTTGTGTGCGTATTTTAGTTTTAGTTTGGCTGTTTAGCTAAAAGGAACTAATGAATAATTCTGTTGCTATTACAAGTGCGAACTAAACGATGGTGGGTATCAGAGCTTTATCGAAGTAGGGAGCTACGTAATGGATCCACTTTGATAGCTAACCTAAAATTACAAGAACTCAGTGGTCACTTCAAAAATTTTGTTCGGATGTCGTCAACCGATTTTGAGTTCCTGCTCAACAAACTCGGCCCCAAAATAGAGAATAAAGACACTATTTTTAGAAAAGCTGTCCCAGCGAAGGAACGGTTGGCTTTGACACTACGTTTCCTGGCCACTGGAGATTCATATGCCAGTCTGCAATACTTATTTAAAGTTTCAAAGCAACTTATATCAACGATCATTCCTGAAGTTTGTTTGACACTTATTGAAGTCTTGGAGGAGTATGTGAAGGTAAGCATTATTTACAATATAAATCTAGGTATACTTGTAGATAAATAAATAATCATTCTGGTCAAGTAATATATTTTAATAAAATGTTCTACAAGTCAAAGACCAAATTTATATAATTTACAAATTTGTATAGTCTGTATGTGGCATATTCAGGGCATGGGCAGCAGTAGTCGAATTGGGAGTAGGGCACGTGGAATTTGTAAAAGTTGGGGTAGTAATGCCGGAAGTTGAAGGAGATGAAATATAGTGGTTAACTACATCTATAGGAGCACTGCTAATAAAGTGAGGATTATTCATGGAATGAGTGTCATAATGTCCTATGTCAGTATTGTACAGTATTTCGTTGAAAATGTGCTCCACTTCAATTTGAGTTTGTCTACTGTAGCCTCTTAATTTATTAGCTATATGTTGCCCATATACTCCAAAACTATCTGTTTGTGTATTTTGAGCCTTGGCTGAGTCCTTCATTAGCTGATAAGCTTCTTCCAATCTCGTGTCAGTAGTTTTGGAAGTCTTAAATTTCTTTTTTGGTGCTTGTGGAAGTGCGACCGCCGCTGCCTCTATTTGCGACTCCTCATTAACAACTGGCCTTGGCTGTGTTTGCGATTCTTCACTCCCTTGAGTCATTTGCAAGTTCTTATCATTATCTTCCGCATCGGTACAGGTTTCTTCTTCCGTGTTAATCTAAAACAATACTATTATGTAGTGCATAAAATTTTTGATTGAAATTAATATTTTCTAGTTGCCCATAACTCCAGAAGGGTGGTTGGCTGTTTCGCAACGGTACGACGAACTATGGAATTTTCCTCATTGCATAGGTGCATTGGATGGAAAGCATGTATCGCTAGAAGCACCATTCAAATCTGGGAGCGAGTTTTACAACTATAAATCAATGTTTAGTATTGTCTTGTTTGCCGTGGCTGACGCTGACTATAACTTTTTATATGCTGATATAGGAGGACAAGGGCGAATATCTGACGGTGAAATTTTTAAACATACCACATTGTATAAAAGAGTGGATAGCAATCAGTTGGGCTTACCACCTGAAGCAGCCCTTCGTGACGAAGCATTTGCTTTAAGTGTAAATTTAATGAAGCCATTTTCGAGAACATTCGTCAAAGGTTCGTCCCAACAAATTTTTAATTATCGACTTAGTAGGAAGAATGATTGACGAAGAATAATTGAGAATGTATTTGGCTTGGCGTCTGCAGTGTTTGGGGTATTAAGGAAACCCATGCTATTAGAACCAGAAAAAGCCGAGAGAATCGTAATGGCTGTTGTTCACTTACATAATTTTTTAAGACAAAGTAATGATTCTAGACATTTATATTCCCCTCCTGGTACTTTTGATCAATATGCAGATGGAAAGTTAGTAGAAGGTAGCTGGAGGGCGGCAACAGGTGACAAAAGTACGTCATTACTGTCTATTAGAAATGTACCTCGAAGATCAGCATTAGTGGCAAAAGACATTCGAGATGAGCTTGCCGAATATTTCACCTCTAATGGTAAGGTATCATGGCAAGATAACTACGCCTAATTACTTCTGTGTTTATTGTAGTTCGTACTTCGTCTTTATCCAGCAAAAAATGCATTCGATTAAACGCAAACCACTTAGAAATGTATACATCATGGCGAGCTGCAAAAACAAATTGAATAAATATTTTGTCACAGAAATGTTTTCTTTTATTATTTTTAATATAATTACGTTAAGATATTCTCCATAATAACTAAATAAACATTACCTTTTCCGGTTCCGATGGTTTTCTTTCCCTCCGCCTTTTCCCTGCGGAAAGATCCTAGTAAACTGTTTATTTTCTGTTTTGCCTCAAACACATCTATTTTTAGGTTATTTGCAATCAAACTCCATGCCTCTAATTTTTGGTTTCTTGAAAAATGCAATGAATGCTTGGGATCCCATAAAATCGAATGCTTTTCATATTCGTCAATTAATTCCAGCGCCATATCATTGCTCCATTCCATGATTAAAATATTAATAAAATTTATAAAATATTTACGCGCACAGACACAACACAACCTCTACCGTAACCTCGTCCAAACTGAACACACAAATCCTTTGATAAACTTGAAGAAACCGAGAAGCGACGGATAGCGTTCGTGCGCGTACTGGCATGTGCGCACACACAATTCAATAGTACTGATTAGAGCATATTTACGCACACAATGTTCGTGCGAGTAAATTTGCTCAAGTCAGTACATACCTTTAGGAATCGGCTGAAGAGAGGGGGAGTGGAGAAGCTTGGGCGATTCCGAAGAACATTCTCCGAACAACAGGAGGAAGAAATACTGCAACATTGGATAGAACTGGACAAATGATTTTTTGGCCTTACATTAAAATCGTTAAAATGTCTTTTGTTCAAATATCCAGAGGAGAACAACCTTGTGCATCAATTTTCGAAGGAAGCTCAACTTTCAGGAAGAGATTTTACGCGGGAATTTATGAAAAGGAACAAACTATCCCTGCGGATTCCCCGCAAAACGAGTGTTGCTAGAACAATGGGATTTAACAAAACACCACTTTCCCAATATTTTAGAAACTTGGAGGCAGTATTGAAGAAGTACAAATTTACTCCCAGTCAAATCTTCAATATGGATGAAACGGGAGTGCAAACGATCCCCGATAGACAAACATGTAGCTCCTACGGGAAAAAGAAGTAGCGAAGGCAGTAGCAGCGGAGCAAGGACAAACAGTCGTACCTCCTTTCTTCATCTACCCTAGAAAAAGAGAAAAAATCGGTGGTCCATTAGGATGCGACATGGCTGTAACCGATAAAGGTTATATGAACACATCTACCTTCATTAAGTGGCTGAAACATATTCAAAAGTACGCCAAGCCAAGTGAGACTAACCCAATCTTATTAATACTCGATAATCATGTTCCACACATAAGTTTGGAAGCAGTTACTTTTGCAAAATCAAATCATATCCATCTTTTAACCTTGCCACCTCATAGCAGTCATAAGACTCAAACTCTCGATCGATGTATTTTCCGACCACTCAAGGCTTATTACGATACGGCTGTGGATTCGTGGGACGTTTCTCATCCAGGGAAACCTTCAGCGTTTATAACGTTGCTGAATCATTTAAGCTAGCGTTTGAAAAAGCAAGCACTGTTGAAAATGCAGTACAGTCCTTTAAGACTACTGGAATTTATCCCTTTAACGCGAACACCTTCTCAGACGCTGATTTTTTACCATCGTAGGTTACAGACCAGCCACCAGATGAAGAGTTGGACAACGACGATAATCGAATGATAATAATTAATAATGATAATGAGATAACAGATCTGACTGCAGTTTCCCAAGAAATATTCCATGATCACCCGTCTACTTCCGCTTCAGTTGAAGCAATACAGCAGGATATTATACAAGAGAACAGCAGTCATTCGGTTAATAAAACACCTTTAAAAGAAAAATCGCGATCCACTTGTTGTACAACTCCAAGAGATATTATTCATTTGCCTAAAATACAAATAAAGAGGAAATGCAAAGGCAAAGGATTGAAGTCTCAGTTGCTGACTTCAACACCTAATAAAGAACGCTTAGAAGAAGAAATGGCTGAAAAAGAAAAACAAACTACTGAGAAGGCGAAACGTTCCATAGAAAGGAAAACTCGATTGAGAGAGAATGCAACTAAGCGAATTTTTTCCGCCAAACCAAAAAGAGGAAAGAAAAATGCCTCTTCTTCAGACATCAGCTCAGATTATTCTCTTCATGACAGTAGCTCTGATTTCGATTTTTCGTCTCGGGATGAGGATAAACCTCAGGAGGAAATTGAAAACTCACAGCAAATTTGTAAAACTTTGGTACCAAGTGATTATGCTGTAGTAAAAGTTCAGCTCAAAACAAAGAATTCCTTTCGACACTACGTAGCTAGGATTATTGGTATTTATCTAGGAGGTTATGAAGGAGTAATTTACAAACGACTACCAAATGCTTACAAGTTTTCGGAAACGACTGAAGAGTCCTTCATTCCTGACGAGGATATAGTTTTAAGATTCTCAAAACCTACAGAGATAAACTCTTCAAGGTTTCATAAAGTAATTTCTTTCACAGAGGACTTGACTTCCTATACTATGTTCTAAACAACTTAATAAAATATATTCATTTATTTTTGTGAGTAATAAACATTTAATTCATAAAATTGTTTCTCATTTGACCCTTTTCTCCATTATTGGGGTAAAGACCCGCACCGCGGGATTTTGCCCCATTTTGTGGGGCAAGGCCCCGCAAAATAATTTTTAGCAAATTATTTTATTTAATTTTAACTAATAATCATAGAGCTCATATAACAAAGTTGCAGGTAAGATCCCTACCTAATACTTCCGCATAGGAGAGAAACATACATACTCCCTCTTTTAACAATCTTTAAAGAACAAGAATTTACGGGGCTTTGCCCCCACCTACCCTACATTTGAAGTGATTTTTAATTTCGTAACTTTTTCCGACCATTATTCTTAACTTTCAAAGTGGAACGATACCTTCTTTTTCTTCCTATTTTTGTTTTCAATTTCACCTTTCCTACTCGTCCTTCTCGTGCCGCTATTATTACTTGTATTGGAGGATAGATAAAGCAGGACTTCTGCAGCAGAATAAGAAATCTTTGGGTGATGCCCCAAATGTAGTCATTGAAGTTTGGCAGCCGATGAAAAGTAAAGGTGATTGCAGATCAGTAGTTAAATGCTCCGCAATGAATGAGCGTTGATTCATGTAACATTTTGTTACATTTGTAAAATTCAATAAAATTAAGTAGTTTTAAAAACTATTACACAGTACACATGTTAATACAAACACAGACTCTGCTGTATTACTGAAACAACATACGAAGGTATATGTAAACGTTTATGTTTTGTCAAAATGTCCGCGCTGTGCATGTATGAATATTCTTATGTAATCTGCTAGTAGACGGACATATAAGTATGAAACGTTTGTAAATAGTATAAAGAAAATCAAATACAATATGTTAAACGTTTTCTTTATACTATTTGCATAATTATACGTATGTTATTACTAGGAGATTATATAAAAATTAACATATATACCGGGTGTCCCAACAAGGGTAACGAGGTACGGTATTAGGGGAACGGATGTACCTAGAAATTTGAAACAAAAAAATTGTTGAGTAAATCGGCTAAGAAAAAATGCTGGAAATTATTTTCGAGTTTCTGAAATGGCCTCCAGGGGGCGTAATTGCCATTCCGAATTTTAAACCCCGTTTTATGCAAAATTTTCTTATATTAATGATAGTCATAGTGAATACAATTTTAAAGATGAGACAAATTCAAATATTTTTTGTTAAATGCTTTTTGCTCTACCTCTGAAAAGAAAGTGGTGGGGGCGCTAGAATATTTTCGGAAATAAATGTCGATAACTCTAAAAAGGCTTAACGTATCTTAATAAACTTGGAGTCGTTAAAAAGGAGTTTCCTAGACTATCAATTGAACTGTGAGTGAGGTGATTATGTATGCTTACCTTGCCGCTAGATGGCGTTTTTTGACATAATCGCAAAAAAAATAACTTACTGCAAAAAAATTAAATGCAATGATATCACTTTTTTTACGTCATTACATAGTCAATCAAGAGCCTAACAAGCCAGTGAAAACCGCATCTCAATATCTTTATCCTAACCTAAGATATGAATAAAGAACTTTATACTAAAAAAAAAAAACATTTTGGGAAGCATTTCCGCTTTAAGGTTTGTTATTAATGTCTAGTTATTCCTAATTTACCAAGTAAAATGCTAATTTATTATTTGGGATGCCAAACGATATTTTAAATCGAAATAAAATTTTGTTATTTATCTTTGTTACTTTTTTTACAATGCCTTTAAGGACACCATAGTGTTTAATATCTTATATTAGTACTACGTTGTGATATTGTCACCCGTTTTCAAATATTTAGTGTTATCATATTTTTTTTTAATTAAAAGTTAGGTTTTTAGTCAATAATCGATTATTGAGTACCAATTTGATTAATTATTGACGTAATGTAAGTACTAAAATCCTCTGACAGAAATCATTCTTTTCTAATTATCAAGATTGCCATGAAAACAAATAATGTCGTTTATATCTGACATAACTCTACGCGTTTTTCATGTCGTTGTTTGATGCTTGTCAAAGTGTCAAAGTCTCTTGATATCCTGTTCTAAATAGTCGGTTTAAATTTTAATATTTAAATTAATTGTCTTACTGTGATTGTGTTTATTGCATTAAAAATGTCTTATCAAAACGCTTGTGTGGCTGAGCATGTGTACACAGCAAATTATCCCAATACAAGACATTTGAGTAGAATGGTATTTAGACGCTTAAGTAGATGTTTGCGCGAAACAGGACGGGTTGATCCTAATCCAGTACCTAGAAAAATCGACACGCTAGGAACGAACAAAACGTCATTAATGTTCTTGCTTATGTTAACATTTAAGTTTAAGAAGAATAAGTTTGGACTTAGGAATTAGTAAATCATCGGTACAACGAATCCTAAGAGATCACTATCTACACCCTTATCATATTGAACTACATCAGGCTCTTTTAGAAACTAATTTTGATAGGAGATTAGACCACTGTAATTGGTTGAATTCTATGATAGATGAGGATCCCGATTTTTTATCTCGAATATTATGGACCGATGAAGCTGGTTTTTCAAGCAATGGAGGAGTCAATTTGCATAATATGCATTATTGGTCGCCAGTAAATCCACATTGGATGCGTGAGGTAAACTATCAAAATCGTTGGAGTGTGCACGTCTGGTGTGGTATCTTAGGCAATCGAATTATAGGACCATTTTTTTTTAAATAATAATGTTAATGGCGAAACTTATTTGTACTTTTTAAGAAATCACTTGCCAATTTTATTAGAAAACGTGCCTTTACAAACGAGAAGAGATATGTGGCTGCAACACGACGGATGCCCTGCACACTTTTCTCATCAAGTCAGGAATTTTTTAGACCAAGTTTATCCAAACCGTTGGATAGGAAGGGGCAGTTTGTTTCCATGGCCTGCCAGATCTCCAGACCTTACTGTCCTTGACTTTTACCTTTGGGGTAAAATAAAAGATATTGTTTATCAGACTCGCCCTACTACCCCAGAAAACATGATTGATCGTATCCGAAATGCTGTAGCCAATATTTCAAGAGCTGAAACCAGCACAGCCGTATTAAATACACGACGCAGGATAAGTTCCTGCAAAGAAAATGACGGAAGGCACTTTGAACATTTATAAACACTTTTTGATTTTCCTTTCAATCAACCTTGTTGTGTTTTATCGTTCTCAAGTTATTAGTTTCATAGATTCTATAATTTATTATTATTTTATAAGCATTGCGGCTCGTTGGACTTTAAGTTAGTTTCCTTACACTTCCCACACTTATTATTTTATAATTGTTCTGGCTGTTGGCTTTCGAAGGTATTGTAAAAAAAAGTAACGAAGATAAGTAACAAAATTTTATTTCGATTTAAAATATCGTTTGTCATCCCAAATAATAAATTAGCAGTTTATTTGGTAAATTAGGAATAATAATTAGACATTAATAACAAACCTTAAAGTGGAAATGCTTGCCAAGATGTAATTTTTTTTAGTATAAATTTCTTTATTCATATCATAGTTTAGGATAAAGATATTGAGATGCGGTTTTCAGCGGCTTGTTAGGCTCTTGATTGACTATGTAATGACGTAAAAAAAGTGATATGATTACATTTAATTTTTTTGCAGTAAGTTATTTTTTTTGCGATTATGTCAAAAAACGCCATCTAGCGGCAAGGTATGCAAACATAATCATCTCACTCACAGTTCAATTGATAGTCTAGGAAACTCCCTTTTGACGACTCCAAGGTGATTAAGATACGTTAAGTCTTTTTACAGTTATCGACATTTATTTCCGAAAATATTCTAGCGCCCCCCACCACTTTCTTTTCAGAGATAGAGCAAAAAGCATTTAACAAAAAAAAATTAATTTGTCTCAGCTTTAAAATTGTATTCACTATGATTATCATAAATATAAGAAAATTTTGCAGAAAACAGGGTTTAAAATTCAGGATGGCAATTACGCCCCCTGGAGGGCATTTCAGAAACTCGAAAATAATTTCCAGCATTTTCTCTTAGCCGATTTACTCAATAAGTTTTTTGTTTCAAATTTCTAGGTACATCCGTTTCCGTAATACCGTACCTCGTTACCCTTGTTGGGACACCCGGTATATACAGCGCGTATATATTGACAAAAAAATAAACTTGAGTGTGGCGCAAAAAAATGAATTGTATGTAGATGGGTGTTGTATTCGTTAAAGGTTTGAAGGGCTAAGTCTACCATGTTCGACGGGACTGCTAGGATAAGGTCATCAACGTGACCGTGACGTAGATGAATGGTATGTCAAAAGGTAGGTTGGTTTTGACATTGTCTAGTATGTGGTCCATTACGATGGGGCTCAACCATTGAGCCCCATCATAGCACAAATCGTAATGGACCACATACTAGACTAATGGTATGTCAAAAGGTAGGTTGGTTTTGACATTGTCTAGTATGTGGTCCATTACGATTTGTGCTATGATGGGGCTCAATGGTTGAGCCCGATTTGTGCTATGATGGGGCTCAACCATTGAGCCCCATCATAGCACAAATCGGGCCACATACTAGACAATGTCAAAACCAACCTACCTTTTGACATACCATTCATCTATAAATACGTTGATGACCTTATCCTAGCAGTCCCGTCGAAAATGGTAGACTTAGCCCTTCAAACCTTTAACGAATACAACACCCATCTACAATTCACCGTAGAAGTTGAAAAAGAACGTAAATTGCCTTTCCTGGATACGTTAGTCATACGCAACCCCGATGGAACTATAATCCTCGACTGATATCACAAACCAACCTTCTCAGGAAGATATATTAACTACTCATCTGCTCATTCAATCAACCAGAAAATAAACACAATAAAAAATATGCGGGACAGGGTTATACACATCTGTAATGAACAATTCAAGGAAAAGAATTTGAATTTGCTCCTTCAAATATTCCTTAACAATGGATATCCAGAATCACTTCTCAGGTCACTGATTTTCAACTCTAACAACCCACATGGCCCTCCAGGAGACCCAGTGGATTTAACTTACAGAAAATTACCACAGATCAACAACCTCGCAGAAAGAATGATTAGAACTATCAAAAAAACAGCAAATCCTAACAACCTACGCATAGCCAAATATAACCCTCACAAATTAAAATCCCTTTTCACAAATATGAAAGACACTATACCCTTTCATTTTCGGTCTAATGTAGTATACAAAATACCATGTGCAGATTGCAACAAATGTTACATAGGTCAAACTTCCCAATGGATACGGGACAGGATTGTACAACACCGCAGCGATTGTAAAATCAGAAAAAACTCCTGCGCATTAGTCACCCATTCCTGGAATGAGGACCACAGGTTCAACTACAACAACACCACAATTTTAGCAACAGAAAACAACTACAAGAAGAGGCTTTTCCTGGAGATGGTACACATCAACCAACACAAGGACAACACCGTCAACTTTAAAACAGATACGAACCAACTGAGCATTATATATACCAACATCCTACAATTTGATCCACGTGACCATCACAGAGTCTGATCTCCCTGTATCTTCTTTCACCCTGTATATCAAATTTTCCCCACTCCATAATTGCAATTCCCGTTTGCACTTAACCTACAATTCAGTACTTTGCAATGACATTTCCGCGTGGTTGACTTTTAACCTCAAACAATTTTAATTTTAATATTTTAACAGTTTTAACAATTTTAACAATTTCAATGTTTTTACCGATCATTGTACTAAATATAACTGTGTGTATCTTACTTGATTGAACATGTGTGTTACAATTTTCCTGTTAATGGCTTAGTTTTTACTATCGCAATAATTGTAAGTATTCAATTATAACCGTATTTAATAATTTGTCAATTTCATCTTTATTTGCTATCATTTTTCTTTGTTTGTAATTTTTAGAACCACCTGAAGAAGCAAATAAACATTTGCGAAATATTGTGGATTGATTAAATGTGATCTTTATTTCGAAATTTAACATCCCGTTCCACAGACCGCATTCCCCAATATTTGAACTACCGCTTTTCCCTATATATATATATATATATATATGTATATAGTGATGTGATTTGGAATATTAATTCCCTTCTTTACTGTTGCAGGAACAGAATTGGGTTTGTTTAAATAAAATAACGTAAAGTACTATTTTAGCCTTTGTGACGTTTCGGAGTTTATTGCTCCATCTTCAGACCTATGCGACATGATACATAGAATTACACCTTAGAATTAATGTAATCATGTCGCATAGGTCTGAAGATGGAGCAATAAACTCCGAAACGTCACAAAGGCTAAAATAGTACTTTACGTTATTTTATTTAAACAAACCCAATTCTGTTCCTGCAACAGTAAAGAAGGGAATTAATATTCCAAATCACATCACAATACACGAAGGATCAGCTTCAGTAACTGATTTCAGTCTTCAAAATTCTAGTACCTATATGTATATATATATATATATATATGTATATTATACATAAGAAGCATGCTGTATAACGTGAACATTTGGTCTTCAGTAGACGTAGTTACGACGTCTTTTGATAACGTCTTACGACGTTATTTTATGACGTCGATTGGCTGTGACATATTGCCGTCATTTTTATGTGTTGTTGACGTCTATATATTCGTCATTCGACGATACTAGCGACGAATTTTTCACGTGAAAATGACGTGTCTTTGCCAACTTGGTATATTTGAAATATCAGGTCATAAATATCTCATTGTTATAGACTATTTCTCGAAATACATCGAAATAGAAGATCTAAATAACAACCTTACTAGTATTGCAATAGTCAAAAGGTGTAAATGTATTTTTGCACGACAGGGGATACCAATAACATTGGTCTTCAATTCACATCGAAAGAATTTAAAAAGTTTAGTCAAGAGTGGGAATTCAAACATATAGTGACATCACCTACATATGCCCAATCTAATGGCATGGCCGAGAGGCATATACAGACAGCTAAGAAAATGTTTAAAAAATATATGGATGATAAAAACGATATACAGATGGCGCTTCTTCACTATAGGTCAATCCCAATTTTTGGTAATACATTACCAGCAAAAATACATGCGGGTAGGGAAATAAATGATGGACTCATAGATCGAAGGCACTATGCGTTGAAACAAGCATAGTTGCCAGTACGGAAAATATATGTATCGTGGAAGAGAGGCGCGGCAAGTGCTGATTGGTAATATTCTATCAGTAGCGATTTACTATCATGCTCGCCGTTGAGAGTTATGCATGCATACAATAAAGTATCCTGGTATTCACTATTCTATCATATTTATACATTTGTTATTAGAAGCAGTATTACTTATTTACTTAAGAAAAATGTGCAATGTGTTTATTTTATACATTGTAGGTATTGCATTTATAGATACATTTATGACTGTCGATCAGTAATGAAAGGATACCCTGAATAGACACATGTTACAAACGCTCTCGCATACTGCCTAACCAGGGCTATGCAACTTAAAGTTGCTCTTTAGCACCATCTAGCGTCTAGATCGGCAAATTTTTGAAAACTAATTGCTTATTACGCTAGTAGATGTAGTGAACAATCATGAAACAGTATTCGTGCTATTCGTCATATTGTTTATATTATTTTCACGTTTCTTTGGTTTATTGCACCGTTGATATATATTGTTTATTGTTTCGAAAAGTGTGTCGAAGTAAGTTTATTAAATATTCTGATTATTGTAAATAATTTGCGGAATGAATCTTGGATATATTAGAAAGTGTCGCGTTGAAGGATGCCTGGACAAAACATCCAGCAGGTATCTTATTATGTAAATAACACTTTCTCAAATCAAAAATAAAATGTTTTTAGGCATAGAGTCCCTGTGAGAATTAAAGCAAAAAAAATACGGTTGGAACGCCTCGGAGAAGCCGAATTGTGGTCCTTTACAGACCAAATGCTGTATAATTCAGTATTTATCTGCGGTGCTCACTTTTAGACGTTTGTAAATGTGGTAAACGTTTAATCAGTACTGCATTACCAACTATTGAGATGCCAGGGTATAATAAACTAACAATAAAAAGGTTGTAATATAAATTATTTCATAATTAGTAGGCTACACAGGTGAGAATACAGTGACGGACACATTTTATACTGCAGCAAGAATCAGCAAGATAATTGAGGAAGAAAATAGTGCAATGCGTATTGTACCATCCACGTCAATAGCACAAAATGCATTTGATAATATACACCCTGACGTAAATCCTACAAGTAAGAATAAATTGGTTTATATTCCTTCAATACAGTAGACTCTCGACTATCCGGCCTAATGTGGTGGTGGGGTGGGCCCGAGAAGGAAGAAACGGGAGTTCTGTACTACTACTTACTTCCAACACCACCCATACCATCAAAAACATACTTTTTATATCAAAACCTGCTCTTATTTACATTTTCCGACCACTTAGAATTATTACAAGCAAGTACTTTATAACTGGCGGATCGTAACAGTTCTCACTTGTAATGCCTTGGCGCGTCACGTTTTTATAAAGCCGGTAAAAGTCAAATAAGTCGTTACCCAACCTAACCAAAAATTGGGGCCGGATAGTACGGAGTGCGGGTAGTGACGAGCCGGATAGTCGAGAGTCTACTGTATTTTATAGAATTTTATAGCTCTAGTATTATAAACACATGGGTATGTAGTCTTGCATGATTTTATTTTGCTGTTGAAGTATACTTATCAACGAATAATAAATTTGTTATAATTGTGTAGCATTACACAAGGTCAGTTTTGTTTTTGTTTTCTGTTTATGTTTAATTTTTTTTCTTAATATATACAATATATTTTCATTGCATTCAACATATTGTTTTTAAAATGTCGAAATTTAAAATCTAACATGTCTGGTTTTGTTTACAAAATTGTTTATCAAATATGTTGCATATGTTTTCAAATTTCAAAATTGTCAAAATTGTTTCACAATATTTTTAGAGCCTTGTATTTAGAAAAACGATTATTCTTGTGTAAGTTATTGTTTCTTGGTTTAAAAATAGTTAAGTTTTATTACATATTTATATATAGGTTTGAAGAAGGATTAAAATATATCCGAAACGTCGCGTAGGAAACTACTGTTTTTCATTTAAATTAAAAGAAGGAACCCATATTCTGCACTAGTTGCAGTAATTTCACGTTTTAAAGTCTACAACTGTCAGTGCCAGAACTGATAAAATTTTTAAACCTTACATATATATATATATTATAACGAGTAATATCTATTACTTTACGTATATTTACCAGATAAATAAAAATATAATCAAATTGGTATTATGAAAATACGAGCATGAGTCTAATCTCCCGTCGGTTCCTAAATCAAACTTACCAGTATCTGAATGATTAGAATATAAATTTATCGTCAAATCTTATTTAAAATAACAATGATAATAATAATAAAAAAACGTGTATTTTAAATATCAATTTTGTGTATTAGCATTTCATAATCTTTGAACAAAATTTCTGCTAACTCTTACGACAAAATTATAAATATTAGCAACAAAATCAAATATATTAATAATCTTAATCTGTTAAATTTTATAAGTTATATTTATTTGTACTCAGTCCCGTCAATAAATTGAATTTTTGAATGAAGTGTCGAATTTTTGACATTGACAAGAATAACAGTTCGGACCAAATATAATCAAATCTTATCGGATTTTCTAACTAGTACTAATACTTAAAATATTTACAGAGTGTTATATAATATAGTTTGTTGTACCTCGTACTAAGACGGATTATTCTCTATGTCAATGGGAAGAAATCCATAACTCCAAATCTGTTCAAATATTATCTTCATAAATAAAGCCGGTTCAATTAACTATGACCAGATCGTCTTCTCTCAACTATTACTTGATGTAGCTTAGTTTATATTTCGTTCTTCAAAAGTAACTTCCTTTTCCTCTGTTTTATTATAACTTTTAAGGTAAGAATACATTCAATATCGATTTTTATTATGTCAATTTTCTTTTCTTGACAACCCTTTTTCTGTCCAGACTATTTTCTTTTGTTTTTCTTACAATTTTGATTAGTTTTTCATTCCAACCTCGTCTACTTATTCATATGTATAACTCTTAAAATATCTAACTACCAGTACTAGTATTCATGTATTAAAATATTAATTCCCGCAGCCCTACTAATTTACCAACTGAGCTAATAATATAACCAAATAACAGAACTTGTAAAATTACAGAAATATTTATAAACTATGATGATGTATTAATCATTATAATATATATATACAGGGTCCTGCAATAGTGCGTAAGGCTTCCATAACTCTTTCACGAATTATATTAAGAATTTCATTCATTGCCGACTTATACTATATTATAGGGTGTATCTTAAGAAAATATATTCAGTAATGGTGAACTTCCGGTTGTACCGGCAGTAGATACCAACTTTGTTATTTTAAATGGAACACCCTATATATTATTGCACTTTTGGATTCCTAGTTAAATTTAAATGACACTTTGTTATACACACATTAGGTATAAGTCGCATCGTTTTTGAATTACATGACGTTTTTCGAAATGAATATCTGTAGCAGCGTATTCGAAATTTGGAAATATCTCCGAAACTGTGAAAGTTAGACAGATGAGGTTTTCAGTTTTCGCTTGAGCATGAAAGAGTATACGTCTTTTATTAGAAAATTGTTGCATTTAAATGACATGATTATTAAATGGGGATCTGTAATTTTCGAACTTTAAAATCATGGAGATCTTGATTCTTTTAAATAGAACGGTATAGTAAATTTTACATAAATGGATGTAAAATTTAATTTTATTTCAATTTTATACAGGTTTTATGGTGTCTATCTCTAACGGTTTTCGAGATATTTCCGGTTTTTTCGGATTTCACGACAAATATGCGTATTACGAAGAAACAAAGGCGGCCATGGAAAAACATGCATGTTGTTTATTGTTGGGGACACTTGCAATGCTCCCCTTGGATCCTTTGCAAATCGATTATATTTGCAGCAAACATCGACCTGGTAACGTGTGGCAGGTGTGCCGCGTCTGTGTGTGTTAGCTTGAAAGTGAATATAAGTTTTAAATTTTTTAGTAATGTGGTCTTAGGTAATGTCCCCCTGGGACCCTTTGCAAATCGATTGTATTTGCAGCAAGCATCTATCTGGTAGCACGTCGAAGGTGTGCCGCATCTGTATGTGTTAGCTTGAAAAAGAATATAATTTTTTAATTTTTAGTAAAGTGGTCTTAGGTAATGTCCCCCTGGGACCCTTTGCAAATCGATTATATTTGCAGAAAACATCTATCTGGTAACATGTGACAGGTGTGCCGTGTCTCTATGTGATAGCTTGAAAAAGAATATAGTTTTTTAATTTTCTATTAAAATGATCTTAGATAATATATATCAGTACGCCTATGTACGTTCGGGTATCTTCGGAAAAATTGGCTGCTATCTTTGGCTGCTCTTTTCACACCGGTTATTTCGATGATATTCTTATTTTTTCAAACAGTTATGTTGACCATATTAAACATTTAAATATTATTTTAACTAATTTACGTGAATCTGGGTTGAAACTTAATTTAGGCAAGTGCGAATTTCTCAAGAATGCAGTCGATTACTTAGGTTACGTAATCACGGATCAAGGTGTTACTACAGACGAAACACGTGTATATACAAGAAATTCGTAATTTTCCACAGCCACGAAGATTGAAGGATCTTAGATCATTTCTAGGACTTCTAAATTACTATAGACGTTTTATTCCTTCTTATACTACGAAAACCTTACCTTTGTTAAGTTTATTGAAAAAGAATATTAAATGGCATTGGAATGAACATCTTCAGTTCACTTTTAATGATCTGAAAAATGTTTTTGCAGACCATATTTTACCCTTACTACGATAATGGAGCATAAGTGCAATAATGGAATTACTTACCGATGGAGCCTACTCTTATCTGAATATGACTTTGAGATAAAATACAGGCCAGGAAAAATGATGATTGCTGCAGATGTCCTTAGCAGAAAAAATCAAGATAGAAGCAAACCTGATGTATTAACTGCTCATCTGATCTTACAACGAAGAGAAATATTTTCTCACTCACACCTACAAACTTTGCAAAATTCAGAATAGCTGCTAGAATTAAATCAACAATTAACACATCAGAACAACATCAAGGGATATTTTCTACAAGAAGGCTTAATAAAAAAGAAACTAGAAGATAGAGGTGTATACGCAGTAAACACCCAAGGTTGCAGAGAAATCAGTAACATCATTCACTTGGAATATCAGCACATAGGAAGCAGGAAAACTTGGCTTATATTCAGGGAAAAATTCCATTGCATCAACGACTACAGGATTATCAAACAACTAATTCGTGAATGCCATCTATGCCAACTTGCTAAACATAAAAATTTCTTTAATCAGAACGAACCATTGAGCATAGTTACACGAGACAAACTAGAACTAGTAACTATCGATTTTCTAGCTACATTACCAACTAGTAGTCAGGGTTATAAACATCTCTTTATTATATATACTGTCTTTTCAAAATTTGTAAAATTGTATCCAACACAAAGAACAGACACCGAAACTGTATTAACTTGTATCCATGATTACATAACAATATTGGGATCACCGATCAAAATTTTGTCAGATAATGCTACTTATTTTAACAACGATCGATACAGAGAATACATGGAACGAAATGGAATTAAACCGTATTTCACAACAATCAGAAACCCAAGAGCAAATCCTTGTGAAAGGGTAATAAAGGAAATAATAAAGTATTTCCGCATAGAACTGGAAGAAGATCATCACAAATGGGCACGCAAGATAAACAAAATTAAACACACCATCAATCATAGACCCAATACTGAAGTAGGAAGCATTGCAATCATAATCATGACAGGCCAAATGCCAGATCGACCCTGGAAACTAAAAGATGAAGTTCCTAACATCGACTTAAATGAATTAAGAGAAAAGTTAAAAACAAAGGCTGAAAAATGGCAAAGAAAACAGAGGGAGAAGATAAATAAAACGAAGGTATTTCAAGAACGTGACCAAGTAATTATAAAAGCATTGCAAGTAACAGATAAGCAAAAACGACAAGTAGCCAAATTTATAAAACCATATACAGGACCTTTTATCATTCATCGAGTATTAAATTCAAACACCTGTGAAATAATGGATCCAACCACAAATTTAATTAAAGGCCTATATCACGCGAATGCTATTTTCGATTACCACGTATAATTTAGATTTAAAATTAAAAGCTGCACTTTTAATTTCAATTCAGTAAGGGGAAAAATAAATAAATATGTATGTGTAGTAATTAAAATCAACAAATTAAAAAAATTAATTATTAACAAATAATTCTCAGGGTTCCCGGTCAATCTAGCTCACTCAGGGGCCGTTCACGAGTAGCACTGGTGATATTGTTCACACCCTAAGAAAACCAAAAATAAAAATTAAATCACCACTCTGAATAACGAAAATGCTTAATACAATTTAATCAGCCGTTTATTATTAAATTATTACATTAATTAATTTCTTATACCTTTAAAAAAGTTGTAATTTATATAATAAAAGTATTAACAATTACAATATAATTTTCTTATAATTTAAATATTTAATGATATAAATTTAATTTATACCACCCTCTAAGTGTCAATTTCTTAAACAAAACAAAAAAAAATCTACATTACCGATCGGTCTGTATTAACTATATAATATTCAAGGTCATTGACCCAATTAATAAACGTGGCCTTCGTGTTTATTATATTAAGTATGCATTATCCATTTTATTTCAACAAGACCTATATGTCATTAATTATTGAAGCTATACCCTGTTTTTAATTAAGAGGGACAAAATTTAAAATCGCCCGCCAAAATATAGACTTACGATTGGTTAATTGCCAGTCATGTTTACACTGCTCAAATTTGCCAATTTTAGTGCGGCCATATTGGAAACACAGCTGATTGAAGAAATATTTTTGTAAAGTATTTTCCAATTTTTTTGTGTTTCTACGGTATTCAAGCAATAAAATTAGTCTTTTTAAAAACTATTTACTTGTGATAATGGATTCACACACTAGTACAAGTGGATTATCAACATCGCCTCCAAAAAAGCGTGCTACCTTGCGACGTGGAAATTTGTTGATACAGGAAAAGCAAGCTATATTAAACATGTATAAGAAAATTATTGGTGGTTGTCCTAGAAAAGAAAGGACACAAATCGCACTGCAAATATCAAACACTTTAGGTAGTATACTTAAATAAGCATATATAAACTTCTGTGTATTTATATTCCATAATACGAATAGGTGTTTCAAGTATAAGTGTTTACTGAATAATTCGTGAGTATAAAACCAAAGGGCTAATTTCACCACCATCAAAACGATTGGGGAGAAAATCAATGCTATCTACATTTGACGATACTGTTAAATACTTGACAAGACGAGTAGTACATATTTTTTGTGATGGAGAACTTGCTACATTAAAAATGGATAGTGTTGAAGTGCGATGTCAAGTGAATAACGTGGTGTAAGTCGCTCCGCAGTTTTTCGTTCGTTTGAGTAGTTTATACTCGTTGCAAAATTTTTAATTTGTGGTACATATACGTATTAATAATGCCACTCACAAGAGAACAAATTATGGATATTAAAAATGTGTTTAAATCATTGTTTGAAGAGTTATTAAAAGATACGTGCTTTGTCAATCGTATAGCAGGCGAGATAACAAAAACGCTGGAGAAAAACTTTAAAACAATGCTAAAAAAGGACGAGCAAAGATGCGAAGACCTGGAGAATGCAAACAAACTGCTATTAAATCAATTGGATGATCAGGAGCAATATTCGAGGCGGAATAACATCCGTATATTTGGAATTCCCGAGGAAGTCGCTGTAAATGTACAGGATAAGGTGTTGCAATTATGTAAAGATAAGCTGCATGTTAATATCACTCCAGATCACATAGATCGATGCCATCGGGTTGGAGCTAAGAAAGAAAAACGGCCTATCATCGTTAAATTTATAAAACACGACTGTAAACAAGACATATTATATAATCGGTCGAAGCTGAAAAATACTAAAATATTCCTTGCTGAAGATCTCACGGTCAGGCGGTACAAGTTTTTCTCTTCGATCCGGAAGAAATTTGGAAATAAAAGTGTTCAAACAAGAGATGGTACCATGCTCGTCAAGATTGGCACGGTGCAGCATAGAATTAGATCTGCTAATGATCTTGATAATTTTGGACAAAAGCATGAATTAAGCATAGTAGCATAATAAGTAAGTTATATTAATCTCTTGTAATGTTCTATTTATAAATGTACATTTACGCGGAGTTATACTTAATCACATTTCTCATTTGTTTGTTTCACTGTTATAGAATTATAATTACCTAATAGATAAACTTTTCTGTTACTAGTAATTCATAATTAACTTGTAACTTGTGCGCTCGTTTTCTCTAGAAGTACCTTTTTTTCTCTTTTTTTGTTTGTGCATTATAGTGAGCCTTGGAAACTTGAGAGCTCTTCTTTATTACTGTGAATTCTTATTTGTTCCTTAGTTTTTATTTATATGATGAGCATAATAAATACATACACGTGATGCGTATTTGTTTCCGCCTACTGCGACACTGTCTAAGAGCTCTTTCACACTGGCGATTTAGCAGTGCGAGTTAGCATCGCGATTTAGTCGCTTTCTATGCGGTCCTATGCACAGTCAGCCGCGCTGCTGAATCGCTAGTGTGTATAGGAATAGGGAATACATCGGTAAAATCCGTGAGCGATTGTCGCGCTGTTAACTCGCGCTGCTATAAATCGCCAGTGTGAAAGAGCTCTAAGCGTCTGACTATATCGAAAACGGTCGGCGTAGAGCTCTACTATTGATATTATTGGTGTAACGGAAACGTGGTTGAGTGGTGATATTCGTTCGGACGATGTTGACAATGAGGGTTATACTTTGATTAGACAAGATAGGTTAACTAGAGGTGGAGGTGTCTGTTTTTATATTCGATCGAATCTTACTTACTCTATTATTAGTAATGTCGGAGCTGAAATTGAACAATAGTGGATATTGATTAGGAGTCGTGATAAAAGTCTTGTATTGGGTGTAACATATCGTCCACCTTCTTTAATTTTGTCGGATTATTTATTTTACTTTGAATCGTCTGTTGCTACATGTTTGCCAATGGGTAGTGAATTTGTCTGTCTTGGTGATTTTAATATAGATTTATTGCAGAACGATTTGCGTAATGCTCAAAATTTTAATAGATTTCTGAATGAATTGGGTCTTGTTCAAGTAATTGATGTCCCTACGCGCATTGCCCAGAGGTCGCAAACGCTTGTGGACCTTATCATAACTAGTGAAGATAATAATTTTATTACTGACTTTGGTACTCTCAATGTCAATCTGTCCGACCATGATTTAATTTACTGTAAAATTTCATATTCACTTAAAAAGATAGACTCCACTGTATCATTTCGGAGTATTGGTGGCATTGATCGTGAAATTTTTTATCGTGACCTGTATTCACTTCCTTTACATTATATTTCTTGAGTAGATGATATTGATGAAAAGCTAAATTTATTTAATGGTTTCCTGCTTAATCTTTTAAATGTGTATGCACCTATACAAACCCGTATTATCAAAAAGAAAAGAAACTCACCTTGGCTAACTGACAATACACGATACTTGATGTCTCTTAGGGATGGCGCATATAAATCATTCAAAGCTACAAAAAACCTGAAAAATGGACTTACTACAAGTCTTTGAGAAATTTGTGTAATTCGGTGGTTAAGGTGAAAAGAGGGCGTATTTCAATCATAGACTTGGACATTTGAATGCTGGCGGTTTGTGGAAAGAGCTTCGTGGGCGTGATATTTATAGGAAGACAGCGGCACACATACCGGATCATCTTATTAATCCTAATTAAATTAATGACTATTTTATTAGTAGTGTTCCAAAAAATACATTAAACAACATTGATCCTGGCGATTATTATTTAAACAGGAAACATCCCACTTTAACTAGTTCATTTAAATTTGATTTTATCAGTCAGGATGAAATTTTTAGTATTATTAGTGGTATTTCGTCTAATTTTTGTGGTAGGTAGTGATCAATTTAATATTGAGTTCATTAGGATCTGCTGCCCATATATTTTACCTTTTATTACCCGTATAGTTAACTATTGTTGGGGTGTCTTCCCCAAGTGTTGGAAAACCACACTTGTAACACCGATACCTAAAACTGATTCTGTTACGCAGTATAAGGACCTACGACCTATTAGTACTTTACCTACTGTCTCTAAGATCCTGGAAAGGGTAGTTGAGAGGCAGTTGCGAATGCGCTTAGATTTCAATAATATTTTGCCAGTTATCAATCCGAATTTAGGTCCAACCACAGTTGTCAAACTGCTTTGATTAATGTAATGAATTGCTTCCTAGGATTTTCAATATTTATATTTCATACATTCAGTTACTTTCAATATGTATATGTTCTGAATAGATGTAATATTGAGAATAAATGTATTATTATTATTATTATTATTATTATTATTATTATTATTAAGATAATATAATTGATGGTGAATTAATTCCTCGGGTATGCGGTCAAAAGAAAGAGAGGTCAAACTATTGACTTATTTATTAATTTCTCAATATTTCGCAGAATATTCCTGCTTCATCAGGAGAATTAATACAAAGTGTAAGTTAAAACGGCAACGGTATGTAATAACTAGCAATACATTAACTACAAGAAAAATCAAACGGAAAAATTTAAAATTTCAAAATTGATTGACACCCAAAAAACAATCAATAACAAGCTATCTCGACGACAACTAAGAACATACTGCCTGTTATTCAAATTTTTCTCAAAAAATGATGTGGAATCAGAGTTTTTCATTGGTGGAAATGAGGACAATAAATATTACTGACATCTTGAAGAAAAAAATTATTAATGAACCAATTTTCCTTTTTATACTTTGTAGTTAGTTTTCAACTAAAAAAATTGACAACATTATTAAATTATACTTTTTCAGAATCCTACTTTGGCCAAATATTTTACATTAATTCCAAGCATTTAGAAAATTTACAAACTTAATCTCGATAACATTCTTCGGGTGCGTATTTTTTTATTTTAACATAATTTTCTTTAGTATTCTAACAGCAATGCCTAAAATTGTTTCTCTTAATTTTGAAAATTATTATCTAAAATTATTTTTCCTTCATAATGAACTTAATTTACATAATTTTGACATATGAAAAAGAATAGTTTGTTTAATAATAAATATCTTGCTACAATCCAACCCTTCTAGTCAAATTGCCTCGAACAATAGCTAGATCTCACCGAGATCTTCCAGCCGATCAAAAATACTTAATTCTACCTAACCCCTTGTACAAGTGTTCTTTTAATTAATTTTTTTTAAATAAAATAAAATAGTGTTTAACTTGTCTCTATACAATATATAACTGAATATACTTATATAACTTATTTGTATTCCTTTGTAGTCCTACGTTGTTATCATTAAGCTTTTAATGCAAGTTAGTTGCTGTATAATTTATGCATGGTCGTAATGATATACTCACAAAAGTTTCTAATAATAGGAAAATTTGTAGGGCGCAAACATGTTAACTTGGCATTTACATCGGAAAGCCGGCACATGCGGAAACTCGCAATGCAATGCAAATGCATTAGTCAAAAGATGTCTACAAAAACAAGCACGAGTACCCGACTAAAGAAGGCAGAAGAGTTGATTAAAACTTTATTTAAAAACTTCGAGCATGCAGTTAAAAAGGACATTTATATTTTTTTATCCCAAATGAAAACGTATCACAAAAAACCTCGCGAGAGAAGGTCTACAACAACAGATAAAATATTGGCTTTGATTGTTGCAAAAAATGTTTGCCCTCCCATCACATCGAACGCTTCTAGAAATGTTAAAAAATGTACCATTTTTTCCAGGAATAAATAAACATATATTTGACCATCTTAAAATAGCATTGTAGCATTGTTATGGATGAAATGTCCATACAAGCAGGTTTGGAGTATAATAAAGTACGCAACTACATATTGGGTTTTGTCACATATGGTAAAGAGCCCGTTTGTAAACTTGCCGACCACGTGCTGGTTTTTATGCTGCAGGGTACTGCACAGAAATGGAGGCAACCTATAGCCTTCACATTTTGTGGAGGGTCTACACCTTCTCGGTAACTGAAGGTGTTGGTGAAAGAAATTACACGTGGCTTGATATCAAGCAGATTAAAACCAGTTTCACTTATGTATATGTGGGCGCCTCCAATCGGGCTGCAATTAATGCATTAATAGCGGAGACAAAAGAAGTTTACAAGAGGGACAACCGCGAATATAACTTATTTGGATTTGAAGTAGATGGAGTTGAAATAGTTCCATTGTTTGATTACCCACACCTGATGAAATGCATCAGGAATACATGCTTAATAAAGACATAATGTATACATACAATGGACTACAATGTAGAGCATCTTGGCAACATATTATACAGATGTATGAATGGAATACTCCTAGCAAGTATTTTAATTTCTTCACAAAGTTAACTCAGAACCATGTAATTCCGTCAAAAATAATGATGATGAAATGAGTGTAAAGTTTTGCACTCAGGTTTTTAGTCAGAGTGTTGGCAAATTTATATTGTTTTCGATCGAATCAGGTACGCGAAATATTTAACACATTATTTTTTGCCAAATGGGTACTTTATTGTAGATTCTGTGGTTTTGCCCAAAGAAGCGGCTGACACCGCTCAGTTGCTGCTGTTTTTCGATGAATTATTCGACAGCGTCAACGGATCTTCGAAATTTCCACCGAGTGGACATGAATTGCGTTGTGCTATTAGCGATTCATCACCACATTTAAATTTCTGGACAGAGGCAAAATCTGTTTTGCAAACAATGTATTTTGAAGATCCAAGAACAAAAAAAACGCAGTCTACCGCCGTCACTTCGTAATTGGATTGATTTACTTAATGGCTTAGGGAATATCTATGGAAAAGCTTAATTAAATAATTTTATGTAAAAATGAAACTTAAATCAAGATGGTTTAGAAAACTTTTTTCTCTTGTAAGAGGTTACGGTTTGCGCTATATCAATCCCACAAGTGGGGCATTTATAAATTCATTTAAAGCACTTGTTTTAAATAATTGTATAACTGCCAAATCGCAGTTTTCGAACTGTGAAGATGATTACTCCCTGGGAGTTCTAGATAATTTTAGGTCAGTTTTGAAAATAAATACACCTGCACCCGCCCCAGTATGCAACACAATTTTAAATTTTAATAATAATCATGACGATGTAATTCCTGAATCATTGTCGTCTTATTCGGCAGGATATGTTGCTTAAAAAGTTTAAAAACAATTGATTCCTGCGAAATTTGTTACTCCCTTTTCACAACTACCACTGAACATGCACACCATATATTAATTTCGTGCGAGACGATTCTCTCATAAATCGTTAATTTTAACTTCGACACCATTTATGCAATTAATTAGGCAATGTAATGTAATTATTTCAAGAAATTTACCCAAATATTGTCTTTGTACTGAGATTTCAAAACGAATTGAAACATTATTATTGGAGCAAATTGATTTTTCTAACTTTCGTTGCACAAACCATCCAGAGACGTATTTTTTGCATAAGAATTTTTATAGAGCTCAGCTTGTTTGCGTGGGTGAAACATATAAAGGAAATATTAAAAGGACTGGATTCTAGACTAGGTGTCAGAAAAATGTCGGATCCCGTAATGAGGATAGCATTTAATAAATATAGTAAAAAACGCAAATGATTTTGTATATAGGCATTGTATAATTAAGACTTTAATTAAATTTCAATATTGTTTGATTTCTCCGTTTTTTATAACATCCTATACTGTGTACTGTTTATTTTCTGCTTCGTTTTATATATTATCAGTTGATACAACGTGAAAGAATCCAGAAATAATGCGAAGTGGGCTAGTTATGATTTTTTCAATACTTTTGGTTTAGTATTTGAATAAGCTACAAGTTTTAGTAGACCTTTCTTTAAATCTTTTGTTAAATTATAAATTCTAGTTAACAAAAGATATAAGAAATGTCTGAAACGTGCAACTTGTTTAATATAACAAAAATAAGTATTAGGGATTTAAATACCGCGGTTAGCTTATCACTGAACCAAATATGTGTCAAATATCTTGTAATAGTTCACGATCTAGACGACAGATGCTGGTCCCACACATGTATATGTCCTTGTCTAAAGTTGCGCTTCTATATATACAATATATGTTCTGTGTGCCTAACGCAGAATGCTGTGCTGCTGTGGCTGTCGTAAAATATATCTCCTGCCACTACTTAACAGCGCTCGATTTTCGAAGAAGCGATGTGGCATATATTAATATAGGAAACATAATGAGTCGATGTGAAATTTTCCTATCTGTATGTCTAGAAAGTTAAGAACTAATATAATGATTACAAAAAATCATGCAAAACCTAAAGTTGCCGATGTTTACAACAAAAATATAATTGAGAAAAGACAATGCATGCAGGGAAATACTTACAATAAAAACTCAGCAAGACACTTGCCGAAACTTTGTAACAATGAAAAAATATATGCACAAGTAAAGCCAAAAGGTAATTGGTACCCAGGTATTATTCTAGCTAAAATTAGAGACAGAACATATAAATTGCAAATGAATAATGGTTCAATCATTGACAGAAATCGAAGATTTATAAAAAATATGAAAATCAACAGGATAACTTCTCAAAAATCCATTATTCATCGGCAAAAAGGAGGAAACGAAGTGTAAGAAAGAAGAAGTAAGGTATTACATAGAATTAGAACCCGAAGAAAAACGAAGTAGTGACAGTGGAACAGTGACAGATAGAAACACGGAAGATAAAGAATGTAGTCATGAAAGTGAAGTGGACAGTGAAAACTGTGATAGCATTGATAATGAGCAGGAAGAAAGCACTACCACAATAGCACATTATTCAGAATCCTCTGATTCAGATTTGGAGAGGAAAATTATAAATAAAACATACACAACGTCTTCAGGACGTACATATATCTAGTGCCGTTTCACATGGAGCGTATGGTCAGTCCGTACTATTTCGTACGACGCACATAGGGGTATTTCAACAGAATACCTGGCCAAAAGTCGAATTCCTGGAATCGGTTATAATCGACAATGCAATTATGTATCAGGTACATAAGGAGAGGTACAAAACAGAATAGTACTAGTTTTGTCATTTCGCATTACGAGTGAGCCTCGCAGGTAGTTCAAAGTGTATCGTCTTTTGTAGTGTGCGCCTAGTTATTCTTAGCGTTATTTAAAGAGCAGTAGTTCGTAAGTGTTTTCTGCTTAAATATATAAAACTCTAAAGTGCTGAGATATGGATTCATCTATAGCAGGTATGTATACTATAACGTGTAGCATTAAATATTAGCCAATGATTAATTTTACGAAGAAAGTAGCTTGTTAAGGAACAGTTGTAAATCTCTTACTTTTTAACACAACCCTTACAAAATGCTAGGGTTTTAGTACACTTCCCGGCGCGTCCCGGGTACGTGCTATTTTTTATCTGATAGAGGAAAGATTCTTGTATGTAATGGTACAGGAGATACTTCCGACTTCATCCGAATAACACCGTATTAATTCTTTTAGTTAAATTCAACTCGCAAAAATCGGAAATACATAATTATTAATGACTTCCTTTTATTTCATGTTAGGACCATCGGGAGTGAAACTCATGACTCGGAGCCAGTTCTATGACATTATGAAATGTCAACAGCATAGTGATATTAACGGAAAATTGGAGCATGCCGAACAATTCCTCCTAAATTCACATAATTACTCCGTAGAAGAAGTTAAAAGCTTGAAGCATAAACTTTCCAAATTGAAGTCGGAAATTAAACGAAGATGGACTGAGTCGTCCTACAAGGAGGATCTTTTCTTAAAAAGAAATACCAGCTGGCTTCAAGGAACGATTGAAATCCCATTACCAGTTGTCCATTCGGGCCGACCAACAAAATCATTTAGTGACTCCAGTGAACGAAGCAAGAGACGAAAAACGGAAACTGCTCGTAAAGAAATGAGTTCGGAAGAATTAACTTTTGCCAGTCACATGAAGTTGCGAGAGGAAGGCAAGACAGATGCTGCAAATGTTATTAAAGATATAACACAGTCACCTAAACGAGCAGGTAAATATCGAAAAGCATTTTCTCATGTGCAGAAAGACACGGGAACCGAACAATTAGCCCCAATAAACGCATTGTCTATGTTCGTCGAAGCTGGCCTTTCTCGTAAACAGTACGAAGTAATTAGAAGTTTTAACAAAAAAGTTTTATCCGTGCTACTCTATTATACAAAAGGAGAAAAAGAAGTGCTACCCTAAACAAGAATCCTACCAAGTGACCGCATCTTGTGCTGAAGTAAATCTACAACACCTATTAGATCACACAGTTACACGTCTTCTGAAGTATTTAGAAGAAGTTATTCGCACATTGAATCAAGACGATAGAAAAAAATTAATTCTGATTTCTAAGTGGGGTGCGACGGGTCTCAGCAAGTACAATTTAAGCAGAAATATGACAATGAAGGTGAATCTGATGCAAATATTTTCCAGTGCTCATTTGTCCCTTTGCAATTAGTTTGTGGTCCTGATAATAAAAAAGTTATTTGGCAAAATCCAGTGCCTTCTTCAGCGCGATATTGTCGACCGATACGAATACGGTTTGTAAAAGAAACTGCAGATGTTACAAATGAAGAGATCAGCTACATAGAGAACCAAATAGCAACATTGAAAGTAACTGAGGGTATTCAAGAAAATTACTCTTTTTCGGTAGAGCACAAGATGATATTGACAATGGTAGACGGTAAAGTATGTAATGCTGCTACTAGCACCAAATCAACTATGAAATGTTACATTTGTGGGGCGACATCAAAAGATTTTAATAATTTACAATTAAATAAAGAAATTAATCCTCATTCTTTGACGTTTGGGTTATCGATATTACACGCTAGAATTCGATTATTTGAGAGTTTACTGCACCTAGCGTATAAATTGCCAGTAAAGAAATGGCAACTTAGAACTGAATCGGACAAACAAATTGTAAAGGAGAGGAAACTAGCAATACAAGAGGAATTTAAAAGAAAAATCGGTTTGATAGTAGATATGCCAAAAGCTGGCTTTGGAAACAGCAACGATGGAAATAGTAGCAGAAGATTTTTTATGGATCCCGATTTGTCAGCTCAGATTACAGGTCTTGATCCCCGCCTTGTATATCGTCTGAAAGTCATTTTAGAAGCAATATCTAGTGGCTACAATTTAAACACATACAAATTGCATTCGTATTGCTCGGAAACTGCGAAATTGTATGTAGAATTGTATCCATGGCATCCTATGACACCCACTCTACATAAAATTCTTATTCATGGTCCTATTGTTATTGAAAAGGCATTATTACCAATAGGAATGTTGTCCGAAGAGGCGGCTGAGGCGAGGAACAAGCACTTTCGCTCATATCGCATGAATTATGCTAGAAAATTTTCTAGAGAGTCTTGCAATCTGGATGTTATAAACAGACTACTGCTGACATCCGATCCATTGATAACTGGGATGAGACCGATTCCAAGAAAAAATCGAAACCGTTTCTAAGAGAAACTGTGGATATGTTCCTTGCTGCAGATCTCGAAAGAGATCCCAGCCAAGATAGTCCTTCTGACGATAGCGATAGGTCTGATGATTCTGGAGATGAAAGCGAAGATTCGTTTGATGAAGAAACACTAACACCCGCCAATGCCGATATAAAATAACAATCTTTTGTGTACATATTTATAAATACATATATACTAATTACAATAATTTGTATACAATTCTACTAACTTCTAATCTTAATATACGTATTCTCTATTTGTCTATTATTTTAGTTGTTTACTTTTGCCTCACTTTCATTGTAACATATTTCAAGTTGAAAATTACTAATTATACGTCCTAAATTTCCAAGAAATACATGAATTCATGTAGGTACCTAATTACCTGCACATAATGGTTTCATATAAAGTAAAGGCTAAATTCTGAGGAATTATTATTCTTCTGATTAAATGCCAATGTTAAAGATTGCATTATATTATAATTTAGTAATTAAGGACTTCATTTCTCATGTCTTACTGCGTAATTGTCTAATTTCCATCTACATATTTACTTTTTAACGAGATTATTAAGTGCTCGTTAGTTTCTAGGGTAGTTTATGAAATTCATTAATTTCTTTAGTACAGTATATTAATGTAATTCGGTTATAAACATACCCCATTTATTGGAATATGTTGTCGCCAATTATATCTACATGTATTATACGGTTAGGATAATGGAATAACCCGGTTATTGGAATAATTTTCTTGCTAAATTTCGGTATTTCAAAAAGCGAGATACACTGTAATTACTTTATTTTAGACATACATATATTACCTTTTGACATAAAATTAATTTTAAAACAGTTTTAAGCTATTTTATTGATAAAATAATTTTGGCCAACTTTTTAGTACGAATATCCCTATGTGCGACGGGCATACGTCGGACTCGTGCGTTGTCGTATCGTCAGCGCGCGCACGAGTCATTGTTTATAAGGAGTAACTTCACATGTGAACTGATGGTCGGTTGCATACCATTTCGCCTGTTACCAGATTTTTCCTTTTTAGCACACACGTGGCTGTCCAGTATATTGCATCACCACCATAAGTTATAAAACAGACATGGAAATATTAATTTGCGCAATAGAAAATCAAAGGTGAATATGCGATGCATCCTGTGAGGCATATAAAAATCGCGATATTAAAAACAAAGCATACAAGGATATTGCAGCTGTTGTAGTACAGGAGTTTGATAAGTTAACAGAAAAGGAGCAAAGTGAAGCTAGTAAGTAAACACGTGTATGCATATACATTTATTTCAATGCATGCTAACAAATATGCAGGGTCCATTCATATAATAAAGCAGTAATATTTTAGTAAATATATGTTACAAACACAAGTAACTATGTAATTGTATTCAAGAAAATGTAAAAAATAAAAAGATTGTAATCCGTAAATGCAAAATACATAATCTCTGAACAACTGAAAAATACCTAAAGGCAAATACTAGATTAAAATGTTTGTTTTTAAGTAATTTAATGGATTCTTGATTCTTGCCAAGGAACTTGCTCAGATGGGCTAACAAAATAATGAACAAATTTATCTCTTACAGAATAACCGGCTCTATCTTGAACAGTTAATGTGAGGTTAATATCGCGAAAGCCCTTTATTTTCAGGGTATGATGAAATGCGTATCCATCTCTGGAACATACAAAATTATGCAAAATGCAACAGGTTTTAACTATTTTCTTAGAAAGACGAAAAGATACATTCCTATCGAATATGCGCCATTTGTTTGATAAAATTTCAAACGAACATTCGATATATCGCCGAACACAAGTAAGACGGTAATTAAAGTTTTTTTTTTCTATGAATTAAATTTTTTTCTTGCATATGTACGCAATAGATGAGAGGTGAATTTAAATGCCTCATCACCAACAATTGCATACGAAAAAAACTGCATTTCCTCATATCCTGTCTTCAGGAATATGTAAGAAGTTGTTTTGTAATTTATTCCAAAATGCGCTGTTCACAAATACATTCGATTCTGAAAATTTACCAAACGCACCAACATCGATATATGTGAAACAGTAATTTGCATCGCATATAGCCAGAAGCACTAAAGAAAAGTGAAAATTGAAACACAGAGAACCGCTCTTGATAGGTTTCACTATTCTAATATGTTTCCCATCCACAGCACCGATGCAGTGTAGGAAATTCGCGTTCTCAAAATTAAAAGCGATTTGTTGCCATTTTTCTTTTGAAGGTTCTGGCATACATTCGCTTTTCATTATTTTCATTATTATTATTGAGAATTATGATGGGACTAAAAAATATTGTACCCCATCCTTCCATCCCTCGAAACCACCATCTAGTCCCTGATGGTGGTTTCGAGTAAGTTACTGACTGATTGGAAGCACTGGGGAAATAAGGATGGGGTGCAATATTTTTTAGTCCCATCATAATTCTCAATACTTCAGCTGCTACTACTGTAGTTTCAACTACACCACTAATATCACCGAACTCAACCAACTCGAATCCCCCATATTAATCCCCTTTACCTTCTGGTAATACGCAATCGTCGTCGCTAAATAGGGTTGCATTATTTACCGACAGTCGTCCAACGTTGTTAAAACTTTGTAGAACGCAATTTGATGAACAGCAGCTTCAAAATTACATTGTTTCTGCGATAGTTCACGAACCATCACCATTATAACAATACCTTATATATACATGGTGGAGCACCACATTTGCCTCGGTTGATACACAAAAAAACGGAAATACATATTTAAAGTATTTTTGCTGGAGCATATGTCTATACAGGGTGTTCCAAAACAAAGTTACACATCAAAGTAATCAAAATTTAAATGGCACACCGTGTATATTATGGCCTCTATTTCGATTACGCAGACCAAATAAAGGCTAGTTACTGTTATATTCCCCATACCTAGGTTCAACAGTTTCTGAGATATTTAACAATTTTCGCAAATGTAGATCAATATTTAAAATGAGTACTTGGCGTACGTATTTAAGTTACGTGTTTCAAGTTGTATTATTTAATTAGCACAACCATTGCCTCTACTGCTAAAATAAAGATGCTTCTTAAAAATTATACAGGGTGATTAAAATCTTACCTCTAATTGTGGGTACCATTAAGACGTTCACTGCGTTGGCAATAATATAATATGTAGATTCATTCTAATGAAACTAAAGATCGTGAAGAAAATAACGCCATCTCTTTCTGTGGTAGTCGCAATCGTGAAATTAGCTTTTATTTCTTATATGTAAAAAAATCCTATAAACATATGTTCTAAAGTACTCCGTTATAGAGATACAGGCTGATTTATTACGCAAAAATTTTTTTTTCAAACATTTAGGAAACGGTTTAGAGAACTGTTGTTGGTTGTCATGTTTACAGCATTTATTTGTACTTACGTATCTGTCATAAGTATTGTCAAACATTAATTAATTTGAAAGCTCATACCTATAAATCCTTTTTTGTAATTATGGTGAATTATACAAATGCTGAAATGGAAGCATTTTGTGTACGGTCTAGGAAATGGAAATAGCTATGAAACAAGGCGTATTTACCAACAAACATATCCTTGATGCCTTGTACCTTGTGTGGAAACCTTCAGTAATATTCACCGTCGTCTAGCAGAAACTGATACATTTGAGAGAAACAAAAATACTTTAAGAACACCCGAATTAGAGGAAGCTGTTCTGCAGCTAATCAATGAACATCCAGAAACCAGTACACGCAACGCTTAGTCCTTCGTGATTGGTTCCGACACAAAATTGCCCAAAATGCGAAATTTCTATCCTACATTCTATTTACTGACGAGGCAAACTTCTCCAGAAATGGAATTATGAATTTTCACAACAACCATTTATGGTCAGATGAAAATCCGCATGCCATAAGGGGGATGTACTTTCAAAAGCAATTTTCCTTAAATGTATGGGCGGGGATAATTAATAATTATGTAATTGGTCCCTTTTTCCTTCCTGTTCGAATGGCGCATCATATCGGCTATTTTTTGAAAACGAGTTGCCTGGCCATTTAGAAGAAATTCCACTTTTGATCCGAAATGAAGTTTGGTTTATGCATGACGGCGCACCAGCACACAAGCTCGGCAAATTTTAAATAGGATATATCCGAATAGATGGATAGGTCGAGGAGTGGAAGTTCCGAATCAGCCGTGGCCTCCAAGGTCACCTGATTTGAACCCTCTAGACTTTTTTTCTGTGGGGACATTTAAAATCCCTTATTTATACTACGCCAATTCAACATCTCGATGACCTTAGAAATCGCATAATTGTTGGATGCGAAACAATTTGAAACACTCCCGGACTTGTTCAGCGTGTGAGTATGCAATTGAACAGGAGGATAAAAGCCTGCATATTAGCTGTTGGTGGTAATTTTCAACAGTTGCTTTAAGGTTTATTGTAACCGTTTCTTAAATTTTTGAAATATTTTTTTTTGTGCGAAATAAATCAGTCTGTATCTCTACAGCGGAGCACTTTAGGACATATGTTTATAGGAACTTTCTTTCTCGAGATTGCCCAATGAATTACAACTTAAAATTTCTCGACGAACTTAAGAACCACCCTGTATATAAGAGTCAAGACAGGATATGTAGATAGTTATTATTGTATATTTCAACCTGACGAAGCTACAGTGTAGCGAAACAGCTGTCGTTGTTATTAAATACAGTGTAAACCTTAAACATTTGTTTGTTTTATTTCACATTCAATATGTTATTGGTGACTTTTATAGAGATTGGCTGTGTTGTGACATTGAAGTGGAAGATATAATTCAGACAAATAGATACGCATTTAAACTATTGGGAACTCTGAAGATGATAAAAGAGAAAAGAGATGTTAAAAACGATGCGTTTAATGCGGCAATATATTTGGATCCGCGATTCAATTTTCAGAACATTTCTTTATGAGGAGGAAAAAAAGTCGCTGTAGTAAGTAAATATCGTTTGCTTTTAATTATACTTTTCCATTTTTTCGCAGAATCATTTGTTAAAGTCCTATAATAATTTCAAATGTTTAGCCGGTGAATCAAAAGTGGAAATTACAAATTATAATTCTTGTAATAATTCTTCCAGTACAACATTTTCAAAATTAGAAGAGAAAGACGGTTCCCTAATTAAAACAACGACATTAACGTCGCCGTCGTCTGAAAAAAAATATGAAGCAAATTTTAGAAAATTTGGTTTAGGGCGACAAGGTACCATTTGACACAAATATTTTGGAATATTAGAAATATCACCAAAACAAGGAACTAAGAAAACTGGTACAAGTTACCTTGTCAACACCCTCAACACAAGTTTCCATTGAGCGTGCTTTTAGTGCCGTATCTCGTATTTTAATTGAGTTGGAACTTTTTTATTATTAATTTTAAATTTATTCATAGATATTCTGATCTTTTTTGGCCTGCTAGATCCCCTGACTTAATGCCTCTTGATTACTTCTTATGGGGTTACTTGAAACAGAAAGTATATCAGAAGGGGCCGTTTCAAGATGTTAACCATTTGAAGAGGATACTTTTAGAAACATGCCAGGAAATTTCTCCACAAATGATAAGGAATGTATAGCGCGAATTTACTAATAGAACGATTAAATGTATTAAAAGACAGGGCGGATATGTCGAGGCATTAGTGGAATGAATGGAAAATAAATTTTCATTTATCTCTAGTATTAATATTATGTTAGTTACACAATTCAGTATTTGTATGTATTTTATTTGCAAAATAAATGCACATGCATTAATTACGTGTTTAAATTGCACAATTGTTAGAAAACATCATTATTAAAAAACAAAACAGTTTATTTTTTGACAAAGCGCGTATACGACCTAAGAAAATTAATATCTGGGGGGCGCCCTAAAGCCAAAGGTACCCTTCGCTATTTGCTTCAGTATCTCCAAAACTATAAGACATATAAAAAAAAATTAGGACAAATATATAACTTATATAATAATAACGTTTAGGGAAAGTATCGGCAATGTTATAATAACGTAAGTAGATACCGTGTCTGCAACGTATTGGGTACTGCTCTGGGAAAAGTGTCACGCAGGAGTAAATGTGACCGGTTACAAAAATCCTGTAGCAAATACGGTTGCTGGCACGTGTGTGAGAGGTGTGCGCAACGACTTTTACACCAAATTGTAACTAAACTCGTTGCAGAACGTATAAGTTGTATTACGGTGTTACAACCATACTCACACCAAAATTTGCTACTTGGGAGGACAAACGCAACATCTAGAAGACAGGTTGAAAGGTCATAAGTATAACAAGAATATCACAGCATTCAAAAAAACATGCAATAAATGAAAAATACACTTTTGATTTTGATCACACAAAAATAATTGCAAAGAAGAAAAATTAAAAACTAGGTGTGGCCAAACTCCAAATAAGAAAGCACATCCGAAAAAGAAGCAAACATAATAAAAATTGGAATACATGGCCGGTAAACATCTTTTAGATGCAGGTATATACCGTCGTGGCCAGATAAATGTAGTACCAACTTTTTTAAATACTTAAATTGTTATGGTGTAGGTTAGCATTTTGGCACTTAAATGCCAAATCATTTTAAATTTTATTAAACATCAATTAAACATTACAGCAGCTGATTAAGTTCACATATTAATTAAATTATAAGAAGGGCACACTATTAGGGAAATTGCACAACAAATGCAGTTAAATAAAACCACCGTGACGAAGGTTAACAAAAAATGGCAGACTGATGAAAGCATAGACAGAAAACAGGGTACTGGGCTTAAAAGAATTTCTACTGAAGAACAGAACCATAATTTAGTTCAATGTCTCCGAGAAAATCCTTTCGGTATGTTGCAGCCAAAAGAGATTAGCGAAGAAGGAAAACAAGCCAGAATTTTTTGCATTAAAACATATAAACAATGGACCTCGGTTTTGTGAAAATGTAGTTTTCACTGACGAGAAAACATTTCAATCCACAAATAACAGCTCTGTTCGTGTCTGCAGACCAGATGACAGAAGATATGAGGAACAATATATAAATAACTCGGATCGGCAAGGAAGATTCTCTATAAATATTTGGCGTGGATAAAATACCACAATGTTGGAATGTGTTATAGAATAAATAGCAGATTTAATTCATAAAATTGTATTCATATTTTAGAAAATATTATGTTACCATCAGTTGAACATGTGCATCCTGAAAATACTTTCTTATATGAACATGACAATTATCCAGATCATAGTGCAAACATAGCGTCTCAATGGATGAGAGAGCGCAACATTGATGTTTTGCAAGAGTGCATACATGAACCTAATTGAAAACGTATGAGCTAACGTATGATGACCAAAAGTATATCACCTATAAGATTTCAAAATCAGGACCAATTATGGAAAGCAACTTAAAATGGTTGGCAATCTCCCTACATAAACCAAACTACATAAGCGCTTAGCATATGGTAACGGTATTAGACTCTGTTTAAATATGCTCTCATTTTATGAACTTTAAAAATATAGAGTAGATGGCGCTTATTACTCATTCTCACTCATCCATTATAGGGTTTGAAGTGGAATTTGGAGTATTTATATTTTTAAAATATTCGATTTTATTTGTAGAAGAGTATAGCCGACTTTATACACTTTGAGTAAGTGTTCTTCCTTTCAATATTTAGTTACAATTCGTTATACCAGTTCATTGCGTAAACAAATATATGTATTACAGTTGTAACTGATTAGAATAACTCTTAGTTACATACACCCCGTATAACACATGTATTTTTAACTGCGTTACCATATGGTAACGCTAGGCGTTTCAAACTCCAGACTTTGCAGAGGCGGTCTTACACTGCACAAGGCATTGGAAATTGCGTATGCAGATGATGTTGACGCAATTTATATAGTACCATCTGATGCAGGTGTCCTAACTGACCAATATTCGGGGGATGAGGATGTTGGAGGCACTATTGATAATTTGCCGGGTGCACAACTTCGTGCTAATGCAGAAGTTGTTGTAACAGGTACTGATCATGACGAAATTTTAATATCACCTCAAAATGTTACCGATATCAAATGGATATCAGGAGATTTGAAACACACACACAATAACTTTATTTCGCCGAATTACGAAATGTATAAAAACTTATCCTGTGTAGAAATCTTTGAATTTTTTTTTTTTGAAGATATAATGAAGTTTCTTGTAGAACAAAGCAGTCGATACGGTTATTTAGTAATTGTCAGGATCCCAAAATATCAATCGAAGAAGTGAAATGTTTTTTGGCAATCCTAATTATTAGTAGATATAATGAAATACCTGGGAAGAGATGTTATTGGGATTCGGAAAGTGACATGAGAAACAATATTATCTATAATTCAATAAGACGAGATCGATTTTTGTAAATATTCCGTTTTCTACATTGTGCAGACAACTCCAAACCAGATCTTACTGACAAAATATGGAAAATGCGACCTCTTATGAATAAAATCAAAGCAAAATTCTTGCAGCATTTTCAACCTGAAGAGGATTTATGCTACGACGAAAATATGGTAAAGTATTACGGACGTCATGGTTGCAGGCAACTATAAGAGGTAAGCCAATAAGATTTGGTTACAAGACGTGGTTCCTAAACACAAAATCGGCCTATTTACTAAATTTCTAAATATATCAAGGAAACAATCCAAGACGTAACGTGCAATATGAGAAGGAGTTTGGTAAAGCTGCTGCACGATTAGTAACCATGTTGGACGAAATACCTGTAGAAAAAAGAAACTTGTGCTACAAAATCTACTTTGATAATTTATTTACCGGTTCTAATTTACTCAATCATTTGAAGGAAAGAGGATATTTTGCAACAGGCACAATACGATAGAACAGAATACCCAAGAGTTGTCCTCTTACAGAGAAAAGTGTTTAGCAAGAAAGTAAGGGGAACATACGAATCTGTGATTGATGGTGACTCTGGTATTTTATTTGCTCGTTGGCTTGATAATGGTATCGTAAGTAAAGCATCTACGTGTTACGGAATAAATCCTATCGCAAATGTAAAGCGCTACTGTTAGTCACAAAAAAGTCATAAACGTCCCAAGACCACATATAATTTCTCAATATAACGCATATATGGGCGGCACAGATCTGATGGACGAGAATGGAGCGCGACACAGGATAAGTATACGAGGTAAAAAATGGTGGTGGTGTCTATTTTCTTGGATAGTAGATACATCAATCCACAATGCTTGGCAGCTTTACAAAAAATCTGGAGGTTGCTACAACTTATCTACGTACTTTTGGTAGAGCGCCAATAGGTCCTGGAAGAATGGCAGTATCTAAATCAAGTATATCGTGTAACAGAGTTGCTTACGGGTTACGGTATGATAGATTGTTTTGAATTGTTCCACACAATAATAAATAGCTACAGTATTCGAAAACTGAGATTTTTCATTTTTTCCAATGTTTGCATGCTACAGGTTACCCAACGCCTAGCGTTACCATACGGTAACACCACATTTTCAAAAAATACAAAAATAACGAATTTTATATTACTAGCTTGTATTATGAACAAATACAAGTCAAAGTAAACATACAGTAAAAAGTTTTTAAAACAAAAAATAATGCAGGCGCTTATGGGTTAATGGTAGTAGTTGATGCCGACGGTGGTCCAACAAAATATTAGCTTTTCGTTAAAAATCGGAATATTAATAAAATAAATGTTAGTATTATTCTAAATTTATGTTTAACTTATTATTATATTTTTAAATTATATTTCATAATCCAAACGATCATCCAAACAATAATAAAGTGAATATGTCCGGTATGATCTGACATTTGATTTTACATATTATGACAAGCAGCTTAAGCTGAAGCTCGACTCACAATAATAAAAGTTCAAGTGTTTGACGTATATGAAATTTAAGGTTATACTACATTTATATAGCCGCGACTGTATACTTGTGCTCATAAAAATTGCATACATTTACACTTGGACTGTGTAAATGCGGTTTTAGACCATACACAAATATCACGTTCACAATTGGCGACTTTCACTAAAGTCGGCATGACATGTGTCAAGATCAAATAGTTATTGGGTGCGTTCAGTGAACTAGCATTAATGCAAAGTGTAACATGTGACGTCAGATCACGGAATGACGTAATTTAAACAAAATGACAAACATTGTCCAGTAGACCATTGAACGACAGATTGCAACTTTTGTACACAAACACAAATAATTTTCCAAATATGTTGCAATGAAAAAGGTAAATCCTAATTCAAGCACATGAATTTGACGATAACCACACGACAAACGTTTGTTTCAAACTTATTAGTTCTTATCAGTCTGTGTCGGGATTGAACTTTGAAACGTTTTACGGCGTGTGGTTATCGTCAAATTCACGTGCTTGAATTAGGATTTACCTTTTTCATTGCAACATGTTTGTATTTCAACCGATCACCGGTAGTGTGATATGCAAGTTTCAAACACATTTGTGTTTGTTTAAACAGATAATTTTGATGTGACAAATAAACATAACCTCATATCCAGATATAGTCAAGTGGTTAAAAAAGTAATATTATCCAAGTACTTAAAACATGAATATGAATGAAAATGAAAAAATCCTATTATATACACTTTTGAAGCCACCCAGTTTATTCCAGGAATCACTTGATGGATTATTATATGTATATTAAAAAGAATTTGCATAGGTAATGTCACATGTACTCAATTTAACTTTGTTAGACTGCTTTCAACATACTCAATCAAATTGAAGAATATGATAATGACGAGGAAGATGATATACTGCGCCTTTTTTATACTGGAAGCATTAAACAGTCGCCACTGCGTATATCCAATTATATAGAAGGAATAGTTGATGTTTGTAACGAACATGAATTTCAGAGGCATTTTAGAATTGATAACCATAAAGACCAGATGCTAGGTGATGACCACTTTAAGATTCCTTTAAAAAAACAATTAGTTGGTGTTATCTGGTTGCTCGCTACTCCAGACTCATATCGGTTAGTGTAATGTGGTATTACAGTAATTTGGTATTTTATATTATATAATAATTATTATTATAGATCTGTCGGTGAACGATTTAATCTGAGCAAGTCTTCTTTATTGGTATTTTCGGTTTTTTTCGAATTATAGATAATCTAAATCACCTGGCGAACATGTTTATAAAGTGGCCAAACGCCCAACAACGAGAAGCCACTAAAGACAATTTTGAAAACAAGTATAAGTTAAAAGGAGTCATTGGTGCCATTGATGGGTGTTATATACCTATGAAAGCACCTGCTGAAAAATTAGCTTACACAAATCGTATATGCTTTACTGCAGTTACTTTACAAGCTGTATGTGATAATAATTTACGATACTTTTTTATACGATACTGTTTTATTGGATTTCCAAGTTCTGTCCATGACAGTAGAATTTTCAGAAATTCAGAACTTTACTTAAAAATAACAACAAATGTGGATACTTATTTTAATGAAGAAGAGAACATTATTGCTGATAAAGCCTATCCAGTGGAATCGTGGTGTATCCTACCATTTATTAACCGTAGAAATTTAACCCAACAACAGACCTACTTTATTACCAGACATGCTCAATGTCGCTCAGTAATAGAACCTAGTTTTGCCGTACCTTTTGGACGATTTCGTCGTTTGCGGTATATAGATGTGAATCGTTTTGATTTTGCTCCTGCAACGATTTTAGCAGTTTGTGTTTTGCACAATGCTTGTTTGGACCATGGGAATGAATTCATTGAAGAATAAATTGATGCTATCAGAAATAACCCAGGTGCGGACCAAGACGGGATGATATGGAATTATGGTGATAGGCAAAGAGCTCGAGAAAACGGTTTCATTGAGAGAAATCATATGATGCAAGATTTGTGGCAGAACAGAAGGCAATTTAACTGTAGGTATTATTATAATACTAATGCAGAGAACTTTTTTCTTAATAATATTCTTTTTAGGATTTCCCTTGTCATCATGCTAACAAGTTTAAAACTAAATAGCCCTTTTATAATCATGTACACTTATTATTGAACATAATGTAATAATATGAATAAAGAACAAAACTGAATTTTTTTGTAGAAAATACACTTGTCACAAAAAGTATCGCATCATGTAAAAAAGTAAGAATTTTTTTTTTAATTATGGAATAAATCTCAACTGAAAATATTGTACTTATTTCGTAAATGGCATACTTTACTTATTTTATCTGACCGTTAATTTTTATCAGATGTTTTTTCTTTGTTAATGTAAAAAAACGTAAAAAATGGAAAGTGTGAGAAAAGGCGTAGTTCATTAATTCTGATAAAAAGTAAATTTGCCTAGGCATTTGTTAACTGCCTTTTTATTAAACAGATTTTGGACACAAATGAGTAATTTGACACCAGTACAAGCAGCCCAAATTGTGGCCTTAAGTGAGGATGGAAGATCGCAGCGATATATAGTCCAACTTATGAATATCAACCAATCGAGCGTATTCAGAATATTAATAAGGTTCAGAGAAACGGGAGTTTACCATAGAAGACCAGTTCCAGGATGTCCAAGATGTACCATCCCTGATGACCGTTCTCTACGTCTACAAGCCCTACGGGAACGTCATATTACTGCACGAAAACTGCGCAATGATCTTTCCACAGTCCGTAATGTCCAAATAAGCATTAATTCTTAGAAACAGGTTAAGGGAAGTTGGAATTAGAGCTAGAATGACTGCTACTACCATTGCTAACCAGAGCACACCGTGTGGCACATATGAGATTCGCAAGACAACATGTAAATTGGAATGAAAACGACTGGGCTAATATCCTGTTTACAGATGAGTTTAGATCCTCAATTTTCGGGTGATATAGACGTATTCCAGTTTACAGACGCGAAGGCGGACGATTTGCACAGTGCAACATAAGATCAGCAAGGAATTTTGGCGGTGGCTCTATTATGGTATGGGGAGGTATTTGTTAGTTAGCTGTATTTCGCAGAGGATCTTTGACAGCTGATCGGTATATAAAAGACGTTCTAGAAGAACGTGTGGTACCATTTGCTTCTGATATTAGAATAAATTTTGTTCCAGTACATGATAACGCACGTCCGCACGCTGCAAGAATAACAACCGATTATCTTCGAGAAGTAGGTATTCAAGCTTTAGCATGGCCAGCAGTAAGCCGAGACTTGAATCCAATAGAGCACGTTGGGGACTACCTAGAACGCCGCATAAAATCTCGTAATATCGCTCCAGGCAGCTTAGATGACCTTGAACACGCATTATTAGAAGAATGGGAAACTTTAGACATGGAGTTTGTAAGGAATTTGATAAGAAGCCTTCCACAACGGATGAGAGCTGTTATTAGGGCCAGAGGTGGCCATACTAGGTACTAAAAATCGTTTACTTTACTTCAAGACAATTTTTGTTACTTTAAAATTTTCTTGTTTTGGAGAATAAAAATTATCTTTGCAATTAGCTCAAAAATTTTCAAATAAAAAATAACCAAACATCTTTTAAACTTAACGAAAAATTATTATCACTTAAAAAAATGTATATATGTAGGGGAAAGACGGGTAAAGTGGTCAGAGTGGGTAGAGTGAACCATTGAATTTATAGAGTATTCTGTACGTATATATGAGTTATTTTTTCATGTAGTTACTCCTTTTCCGTCATAGATGTTGCCGAACTAAAAACGGTCTCACGCCAATTCATGTTGTGTTTATAAAAAATTGTGCAAGTTTTCGTGCGTTACACAGGTAAGATTTTGATTACTTTATGTAAGCTTTTTTAAGGAACAGATCACCTATTTTGTTTGAATCATCGTGCTTGTTGCATTCTCAATGAATGCTAAATACTCAATATATTTAGCTATATTTTCAGTATAAAATTTATTTAGTTTGATAAGTGGTACTCAAAATATAACCTAAAATGAAATGTTTATGCACCTGGGGGTAAAGTGGTCCACTGGCTGTTGGGGTACCCTCCGTAATTTCGCGAACATTTTGAACTATCATTCAAAATGAAATTCATATGGTCGTTTTTATTGAAGATACCTATAGTAACTAATCATGCCTCGCGTGTACCAGAGAAAAACCGAACAACAATCTTGGACGAAAGAAAACCTGAAAAACGTTGTACAAGATATTCGAAGTGGCAAAATGTCGTACAGGCGAGCGTCTGTGGTTTATAATATTCCACGAAGTACTTTAATGAGAAGAACCAAGGATTTTCAGACTGAAGTAATCAAATTAGGACGATTTTCGACAGTATTTACCAAGAAAAAAGAACAGGAACACCTGTTGGAAATGGAACAACGATTTTTTGGGCTAACACAAACCGAATTTAGAAAACTTGTTTATAGTTTTGTCACAGCAAACAAGATAAAGCATCGCTTCAATAGTGCTAAAGGTTTGGCGGGAAAGGACTAGTTACGAGGATTTATGGAAAGAAATCCAGAACTGTCCCTTAGAAATCCAGAAAATACTTCACTTCCGCGTGCATCTGGGTTTAATACGGTTACAGTAAATAAATTTTTTGACCTTCTAACGGACCTAATGGATTAATATCAGTTTGCGCCAAGCAGAATTTTCAACGTCGATGAGACTTCTATTACGACTGTTCTAAATAAATCATCAAAAGTTATATCGAAAAAAGGAAAGCGGCAGATTAGAGTACTGACGTCTGCTGAAAGGGGTGTAACTGTCACGTGAGCAGTATGTTGTAATGCAGCAGGTTATTTTTTGCCACCGCTAATGATCTTCCCTAGAGTACGTTACAATCCAGCTTTCATAAATGGATGTCCACCTGAAACGCTATTAGTTTGTCACCAGTCAGGGTGGATGCAAACAGAAATTTTTCCCCTACATGGTTCAATCACTTTTTGGCGTTTACGAAACCTTCTGAAAGTAGCCCAGTTTTGCCCATTTTAGACAGCCATTCCACCCATGTTAAGAATTTAGATTTATTAAAAAGAGCTAAAGAGAATCATGTTCACATTCTATACATTCCACCGCACACTTCACACAAGTTGCAACCGCTAGACCGCTCGTTTATGAAACCATTGAGTACATTTTATAGTCAAGAGTGTCAAGTTTGGCTAAGATCACATCCAGGACAAGTAATTAATTTATTGAATCTAGGTGAAATTTTTGGAAAGGCATATTTAAAGGCTGCAACACCATCAAACGCAATTAGCGGATTTCGTGCATCGGGAATTGTGCCTCTGAACAGATTTATATTCCCAGAATCTGAATTTTCACCATCGTTAACCACAGACAACGAAGTTATTGTTGATAATAATAAGAGTCCAATACAAGAGGTAGTAATTGCTGATGCACAAATTTTAACGATTGATCAAATTCCTGAACATCTCGCAGAAGTTCCAGCAGAAATTGAATTTATAGATTTACTAAATCCAAAAACACCTGAAAAGAAAAATTCTCATTTTACTTACGATGAGCCATCAACCAGCCAGAAGAATGTGCCTCCACAACCTACAACGCAAGAACCTCCGGAAGAATCTCTTCTTATTTATGATGGTCCATCAACTAGCAGAAATAATTACGTGTCTCCAGCTGAACTAATGCCTTTACCAAAAGCAAAATTCGAAAGTAAATTGAGAAAAACTTTTAAAAATAAAGGAAAGACTGCGGTATTAACATCTAGTCCTTTCATAAAAGGACTTCAAGATAAAATTCGATATAAACACATTAACAGGTGTTAAAAGAACGATTTTCAAGACAGAAGCTGTCAACAAAAAAATCAGCCAAAAGGGTAAAAAAAGAAATGTATCTGACGATAGCGACGCTGAATGTCTGTATTGCAATTCTCGATTCAGCGAATCAAAAGCTGGCGAAAAATGGGTCCAGTGTAACGCATGTAAGTTGTGGGCTCATGAAGAATGTTCATGTTTTAATAAAAAGATTTGATTTTTATCTGTGATAACTGTACCTAATTAAAATGTTTAGGTGTTATAAAGAAGAATTTAATTTTGTACGTTGATAGCAGCAGGTACCTACTTATAGGATATTTTTGAGTTATATATTTATTTTGATATATGTGGAGCTGTTTTCCAAAAAGCGTTATTTCCAAAACATTCGCATATTGAACTAAAGATGGCATTGCGTTCTTTGTGATGTCTTGCAACTCTTACACTATGAAATGCGTACCGCAAAACATTATTTCCTTGCAATTTTAAATGGAAGTTATGAGTGTTTTTTCCAGTTAGCGTTATTTCCATCGCAATGTGTTTTTCGAATGGACTTATTTTTCATTTTGTTTCGATAAGCATTATAAACAATCAGCTGTTTTAGAAGTTAACATATTCAAGCGGTTGTGTGTAGTTTTCGTGAACTTTGTACGTGAACATTTTTAATTAGCGTGTGCCATTCGTGTTTGGGGCAATATGAATGATGTGGATACGGATGTAGAAGTGGGGGTACACCTCGCGGTACAAGGAAAAGAACACGTCGTGAGTGGAAAAAAAACTACTCGGAAACGATTGAAGTAAGAACAGGGTTCTTTTCAGTTATACAATGTATAATTGGAAAGCACACTAGTCTTGATCTTGACTTTTATTAAAATAAACTATCTATGTCATACTTTATTTCAATGAAACTCCGGTAGGTACATCGATCATTTCCCCGACATGGAAAATTTTGAAAGCGATTGTAAGCATTCCAGGACATCTGTCTTCGTTTGCAAAATTATCTCTAAAGAGGACATTATACCGTTACGCCGTAAAGTATATGCTGTAATTTCAAAAATTACACAAGACATAAAACTTTCACATATGATGCGTACATCCGTGACCAAGAGACATTCAAGAACTTCGGAGACTCAGCGCAAGAGGCACCGGAACATAACCGTAAGTTAAACAAAGAAATTCCTTCAGAACAGCACCTTTCATACTGTTTTCATTTTTGCATAAAGGTTGTCTACTCTTTGAAGATAAGAGGTGAAAATCAACGTGTGTGTCAATCATTTTTTGCAAACGCATTCAGCGTTTCGCAGAAACGACTACAAACTATTGCAAAGAAAATTCAGGATGGAAGTGGAATAAAAGAGACAAGAGGTGGAGACACCAAATCTAAGAAAATGACATTGATTCGAGAAAAAGTTGAAGGCTTCATCAAAAAGTTAAAAGGCCGTGAATCACACTACAACCATTCAAAATCAGCACGTATCTATCTGCCATCAGAACTTAATATCAGAAAATTGTGGCAAATGTACAATGCTGAAATGCCTGAGACCGATAAAGTAAAATACGGATACTTTTTCAAAATTTTTCGCACTAAATTTAACATAGGCTTTGGTACACCAGCTACTGATGTCTGTAGCTTATGCTATCGTTTAAAAAATAAACTAAGAGTAGCTGATGGATCTGACAAAGCCACAGTAATATGCAAATTACGAGTGCACAAATTACGCGCCAAACAGTTTGCGTTAGCAATGAAAGATAGTAACCCAGATTTTGTATCATTCTATTTTGACATGCAGCAGGTTCAACCACTACCTAAATTGCCAATTAGTGAAAACTATTTTAGTTCTCAGATTTCCTTGTACTGTTTATGTATTACCGGCAAAGCAACCACAAATCCATTTTTTTTTCCTGTGGACAGAAGAACAAGCAAACAAAGGAGCGAACGAAGTTAGTTCTGCATTGTTCAGTTTCCTGACAAATTACAACTTTCCTCCAGAATGTAGTCGTATTCGCCTATTTGCTGATGGTTGTGCAGGACAAAATAAAAACAATTTCGTACTGCACGCACTTATGTTTTTATTGTACAAGAAGTTGCCAGCTCAAATCACCGAAATAACTGTTACATTCCCTGTGCGAGGCCACTCATACATGCCAGCGGATCGCGTTTTTGAGCGCGTTGAAAAAATATTGAGGAAAAAAACGAAAATGATAACTAAAAGGGATTATTATGATGTGTATAGCCACATTGGAACAATTCAAACGTTAGGCGATAACTGGGAATTGTACGACTTTAAAAAACTAGATGTAATATTGAAAAAATATCCTGAAATCAGCCAAATGAAACGTTTTATAATAAAAAAAGTGGTTTAGGGGAAAATGCGGTTGTAAAAATTAAGGGAGAGGTATTCTACAGAACCGACAATCATTCAAAATTGTTTGACTCTTTACTCAAGCGAGGTAAAAAGCTTTCCAACGCGAATTTGTCTCCACTGGCTCTGGGGAGGACGGTTAAAGCAGATAAAATGGCTAGCATTATGGCACTTTTGAGAGCTGCTGATGAAAATTGGGAAAAAGTTGAAAAATTTTCTTGGTATGCAACGTTGTTGACGGACGAAAATGAAAAAGCAGATGAAAGAACGGAAGAAGACGTATGCGACTGCAATGAAGAAGATTGTGGACTCCGCATTTAAATTAAATTATATTATAAATTTACTTTGTAATAAGTTTGTCTTATCAAAATATATTAAAACCAATGTTTTTTTTCAAAAGGACTTATTTTCATGTTTATTCTTTAATTGAAACCTTTAATAAGTCATTTTCATTTTTATCAAGTGCGCATTTCTACAATAATCCTACTGCCCCATGCACATGCAAAATGCAAATTTGTCCAAATGGCGTGCTAGGACTGCCACAGTTTTTGCGCTTTCCTGTGAAAACATCTCAAATTGGAAAACTGCTCCACATATATTTGTTTGTTTTTTTTCACATTTCTATTTTCAATAAAACGTATATTTTCTATTACGCAATGGTTCTGTATTATTTATGGCTTCAATTGATTTAATTTTTGAGTATGACCGTTTTACCCGACGGGGTGGTCCACTTTATACAACCCTATGAGGTAAAGTGGGTCATTTACATGCTACGCTTTAATCCATTAATGCAAATTAGGTTTTGAACAAATACCTTCTACATAAATTTGTTTCCATAGATTAAACTCTTAAACTTGTAATTGTTACGTACTTTACATTATCAATTTTAGGACCAGGCTCGTTTATATAAACAATTTTAAGTTATCATGTCCACTTTACCCTATATCGTGAGAAGCATTTTGTCAAAATTTACTTATTTTGAAATGATGCGATACTTTTTGTGACAAGTGTATTTAACGGGAGTCACACATGAAATGAGAATTAAGTAGGCAGCACCTGCAGAAATCTGCGTAAGCTAAACAATTGACTGTAGTCGTCAAAGTGTTTCTTTAATGTATCAGCAGCACACATAAGTCGATAGATTCCTAGTATTTAAAAGAAAATGGGTTAAAACAAACAACTTTTCGAAAGAGTAAAATTGCTTTTCGGACAAAAGAGTAAAAAATATATTGTTAATCATTTTCGCGCTGAAGGATTTGCTGTTTCTACGATATATAGACACTTATGTGTTTGTGAACAAAAGCATGAATTATTTACTACCGCAAGGGGTAATGGAGAAAACAAAATGAGTCCAGTAAACTTGAAAAAATTAAAAATCAAACGCGATAAACAGTGCAGGTATGTACATCTTTAAGGAAGTTAGCAATTAAGTTCAAGGTAATTCATGAAACTGTTCGCCGTAATTTATTAAAAATGAATATAAAACATTACAAACGCGAGTCTGCTCCAAAATACACGGATAAGCAATTACAGAAGATCCTTCCTCGTTGCAGAAAACTAGACGAGATCATCACACCAAATGTGATCATCATCATGGACGATGAAAAGTATATTATCCTACGTAATGATAACATGCTTGGAAATTCTGGATATTTTACAAATAATAAAAATACAGTTTCACCTTATGTACGCTATAAAGCAAAAGAAAATTTACCTCAAAAAGTCTTAGTTGGGCTGGCTATTTCTGCTAAAGGGTTTTCTGATGTTATTCGAAACTCGCGAGCAGTAGCCACAACTTCACAAGTGTACAAACAAGAGTGTATGCCCAAATTATTAAAATTTATAGAAAAATATCATACCAGTGACGAATACGTCTTTTGGCCCGACCTTGCTCGTTCCCTATGCGAAAGCAACGGTTGAATGGTTTCAAGCCAATAATACAAGATACATGCCTGAGGATTGTAATCCACCCAACGTCCCTAAGCGCGTCCTATTGAAGACTTTTGTGCTATATTGTCTTGGGCAGTATATGATAATGGTTGAGAAGCTCAAAATCCAAATCAATTAAAACGACGTAATAATAAATAAAATCAATAGACATGACTGTTGCCCGAACAATGATGGCAAAGGTTCCGCCAATGTTGCGATCTATACAAGAAGGTGGTCCGTTCGAAATAATGTAATAATTGAAATTAGTTTATTCTTTTATGTAATTCAATATAGATTTGTATAATTATTAATATATTAATTAAACTACGTTAAAATTACAAAATAGTTTTTTTCCCATTTCATCTGTGACACCCGTTAATGTATAATGTGTAACTCATGTACACTTATTACTGGACATAATGTAATAATATCAATAAAGAACAAAAATGAAATTTGTTTTATACAAAATATTTAGTTTCAACTTGCGAACAAAATAATCCATTAATGATTTAACTTGATAACAAACTAAAACTAACAAAAAAAAATCAACTGTTGGATTGAGTCGGTCTTTACTTGATGTAAATCCATTTTCAATGTGAAATAAAACAAACAAAAGTTATTATCAAATACAGTGTAAATCTGAAACATTTGTTTGTTTTATTTCACATTTAAAAAAATTCTATTTAAATAACAAATGCACATTTTCAGCGATTAACTAACTATTAATCTCAAAAAGTTTTTTTAAGCCTATTCATTAATAGGGTGTGAGTTTCTGCCGCTTCTTTCAGGACTTTTAATTGCTCATGGTTTTGGTTCAATTTTTCCAACACACCCATTTGTTGCGAATGACGCTGTTCTCTATCCTTCCTTAAGGTGTAACGGTTATTTTCTTTTGGTAGGATGTGTATACGGAATAATCAGGTGTTGTATTGTATTTTACTATATCTAATTATCATATTAATGAGTAACTTTGATTCCTATTTATTATCACAACAATAAAATAAAATAATTAATAAAACAACTTAGATTCAGTACGCATTTTTTATATTAATGGAACTTTCAATGACAATTTTTTTGTTTTACAAGAGAAGTAACGCAGGCGATTCAGCGCGGAATTTCGGTCTTTTTGATTTCTGCGTGTGGCGAATAAGATGTGTAAAGCTTGAAACATCTGGCTAATGAATTAAAACTGATCAGGTAATTTGGGTAATTTGATAGTATATATGTATAATTAATATATGTATTTTTGACCTTTATGTACTTATGTTTTAATTCCTGATTTATTTCCACTTAGAGGTCAATAAAACAATAAATAATTAAATACAAATTTATTCCAATAATAAATAAATTGGTATTTAATTATTTATTGTTTTATTGACCTCTAAGTGGAAATAAATCAGGAATTAAAAGATTAGTATATATAATATTAAAATGTTTCATTTCAGTAGTATTTATTTTAAAATGTTTTACAACGACTATATTATGTATATTAATTTTGTTTCAAAAACACCTGGTAATTTCTATTACGACTTTTATTTTTTTTCTTAGTTTTTCTGTTATATCATTATTGATTCTTTCTTCCTGTGGGATTGAGTCTCCCTTCGGCTAATGATCGAGTTCCCATTTTAATCATTGTACCTGGGTGCCGATTCTCGAGTCGAGAGAACGCAAATTTCGAGAGAATAGCGGAGGGGATTCGCCTGAAATCAGAAATTTCGCATTCTCGAAAGTTAGTGCTCGTTCAATTGTCTTAAAAGTTGTGCGATCACACTTCTCCCGGTACGGACCCAGAGAACAGCCACAAACTTAGGAGACGCAAGCGCAGTAGGTATTAGGTGTATTTGTTGTGCGGTTTTAAGGTTATTTTGTAATATTTTGTATTAATAAGCAGCGATAAGCACGATGGACGAAGACGTGGTATGGATGGCAAATCAGATATTGAATAGTGTATTGGAAGCAGAGGAAGCTAATCAGTGTCCACCGCGGCCGCTTTCACAATAGAGAAAATGCGTTTAATTTGTCGGAAGAGCAATTTATAAAGCTAATCCGTCTAAACAAAGAGGCCGTAAGGCGTATTATAAATATTGCTGCTACATACAGGGTGTCCCAAGTTGAGTGGCGTATTAGAATATTTCCTAAAGTACACCAAAGAGAGCGCTGAAAATTTGGTTGCCTTGGTTTCCGGCCATGCTCTTTTTAAATAAAATAATTTTAAAGATGGCCGACTTCCGGTTATAACGGAAATCGATAGGAACTTCGTTATTTTAAATGAAACACCCCATATATTAGTGGATTTTTGGATTTTACGCAAAACTTTAGGCCAACTTTCTTAAATAAACCTTATGTCTAAAATGCACCGTTTTTGAATAATTCCACTTTTTTTTTAATAATTCGACAAATCATTGCTGGGCGTCATTCGGCCTCTCTCAGACAACGTTTGACTTACAGCCTTCAAAATTTTTATGATGAGTACTAAGGTCTAATTGTAAATCGTTGTTGGAAAAAAGTCTAATATCTTACACAGGATGTTCAAAATACACTTGCCAATGTAGACAAATTCATACCTTGGGAAGTCGCTTATTTCAAATAGGACACCCTGTATTTTACTAGGTCAATAGTTGGGACTTTTTATTCCCTTTTGATCTGTATTTACATTCCCTATACCTAGCTCTTAAGGTTTTTGAGTTATTTATGATTTTTATAAAACAGACTGAGATTTGAAAAAAAACAAAGTTGCCATGAATCATAAAATGACATTTCCAATAAAACAAATCGTCGGCTTGATGACTAAGTCACTTTTTAACATTTTTCGGTTATCATATAGAAGTGACGTAAAATTGTCATATCTTCACGGGGAAAAATTGACCAAGTCATCTGAATACTGTAACCACTTCAACTAAACTTCCTATTAATGATCAAGTCTATTTTGGTATTAGCAGCATCCGGAAAAAGTGTCCAAGTCAACATGGTCAATTTTAGCTGTAATATTTTTGCCTAAATACTCTAAAGCTAATCTGATAATTACGAAGAGTGTTATTGTTAAGTTAATAGTTGTTCCTTTAATTTGTTTTTACTGTTTGATTACAATACACTGAGTAATAATAATACAAATAATAATAATAATAATAATAACCATAATGGATAATTACAATTATTCAAACGAAGACATTTTAAATTTGTTTTTTATTCATGGACAGTGTAATAGAATGGCTGCTCGAACATGCAGAAACTTTAATGAAACTTACCCTCAACTACCACCGATGACAGAAAATAAATTGAGAAGGTATTTGGCCAATTTTCTAACAACTGGTAGCGTTAAAATAAAGAAAGCTACATCTGCTCCGGTTACTGGGAATGAAGATAATGAAGTTTCGGTTTTGGCTTATTTTGAAGCGTTTCCACGAGCGTCAACCAGAGCCGCTGAACACGATTTAGGCATTCCACGCTCTTCCTTACACAGGATTATGAGAAACCATAAGCTACACAATTTCAAATTTGTAACTGTGCATGCACTACAACCTACAGACAGATTACTTCGAGTACAGTTGTGTGAAATGCTTATGGTGGCCCAGCAAGAAGACGTAAATTTTTTACAAAAAATAATTTGGACAGACGAATCCAAATTTTCTCACGAAGGTGTGTTCAACAGGCATAATTCCCATTTTTGGTCCCACGAAAATCCCCACGTAATTAGGGAAAGAGGATTCCAAAATAAATTTAGTTTTAACGTTTTTTCTTGTTTGATGGGCAACAAATGTTGTTATTTTATTTACGACGACAATCTAAATTCAGAAATGTACATAGAAATTTTGCGGACGGTTGTAACGGAGTTCTTAGACAGCTTACCGCTAAATGTCTACAGAAATTGCTGGTATCAGCTTGATGGAGCTCCGGCACATAGTTGTAATGGGGTAAGGCAGTGCATCACTGAACTTTTTGAAGAACGCTGGATAGGACGTGGTGGGCCTTGGGCGTGGCCACCGAGATCGCCCGATCTCACGCCAATGGACTTTTATCTGTGGGGAAAAATAAAAAATGAAGTCTATTTCGACCCTGTTAATAGCAGGGCAGAGCTTGAAAATAGAGTGCGCAATTGCTTTGGGACTTTACAGGGAAACGAAATTTTACGCGCTACAACAGATGGTGTAATGGGTCGCTTAAACCGCTGCCTAGATCTAAATGGAGATCATATTGAACGATTTAACTAAGGTTTCTGTTTTCGTCTACTTGTAAATGGTATATGTACCATGCTGTTTTTACCCATTTGTTGCTTCAGTATCGTATTTGCTTTCTAATTTGACATTAAATAGTACTAATAGTAATAGTAATAGACATAATAGTCTTCCTCATACCTGTTTTTATTATTTATGCCTACTTTAGTGTCACTCCGAAAGGTGTAAATCCAACAGTTATACATGACAACTACTGATAAACAGTATTAAATTAGCTTTAGTGAAATAGTTCCCTCTAAATGGCATTTTATAATTCATGGCAACTTTTTTTTTCAAATCTCAGTCTGTTTTATAAAAATTATAAATAACTCAAAAACCTTAAGAGTTAGGTATAGGGAATGTAAATACAGATCAAAAGAGAATAAAAAGTCCTAACTATTGGCCCAATAAAATACAGGGTGTTCCATTTGAAATAAGCGACTTCCCAAGGTACGAAGTTGTCTACATTGGCAAGTGTATTTTGAACATCCTGTGTAAGATATTAGACTTTTTTTCCAACAACGCTTTACAATTAGACCTTAGTACTCATCATAAAAATTTTGAAGGCTGTAAGTCAAACGTTGTCTGAGAGAGGCCGAATGACGCCCAGCAATGATTTGTCGAATTATTAAAATAAAAGTGGAATTATTCAAAAACGGTGCATTTTAGACATAAGGTTTATTTAAGAAAGTTAGCCTAAAATTTTGCGTAAAATCCAAAAATCCACTAATATATGGGGTGTTTCATTTAAAATAACGAAGTTCCTATCGATTTCCGTTATAACCGGAAGTCGGCCATCTTTAAAATTATTTTATTTAAAAAGAGCATGGCCGAAAACCAAGGCAACCAAATTTTCAGCGCTCTCTTTGGTGTACTTTAGGAAATATTCTAATACGCCACTCAACTTGGGACACCCTGTATATTGATCAGCCAACCCGTACATCTGGAAATACTGTCCAGCTGAAGGTAAAGCTGTTTCAGTACATTATATACATATAACTATTTATTTTGAACAATATGTATATATGGCAATTTATAAAGTTATTCAGGCAAGGCTAATAATGGGTTTTCTTAATTTCCACGTTCAGGTTTTAATTGCTTTGCATTTTTATGCCTATGGAACATACCAAACAGGTGTGGGACAGACCATATTTACAGGAGTTAGTCAAAGTAGTGTGAGCAGAGCTCTAGAAGAAGTGACAAATGCAATAAATAATGTAATGTATGATTTTGTTAAATTCGCTTGCAATATAAATGAATTGAATTAAAAGTTGGATAAGATTTTATTATTTAAGTTTGGAAATCTTGTTATCGAAATAATTACAGGTTTTTTAGAAAGTACGTGTTTCCAGGCGTTATCGGATGCATACGTGGAACTCATGTAGCTATTGTAAAGCCCACAGAAAACATTAAAACCAAAAAGAACATTAAAAACATTACCACTCGCTCAATGTTTAGCTAGTAAGTATTACCAGATAAAATTACAGTTATGTTATATAAATACCTATCACATAAGAAAATAATTGTTTTGAATTCCTTCATTAGGTATGTGATAGTAATTTGAAAATCTGGCATGTCAATGCAAGGTTTCCTTGCAGTTCCAATTATGCACATGTTTGGAGGCAGTCAAATATTTCACATTTAATGGAAACCATTTATAGCAATATTAACGAACAACTAATAATTAGTTACATGGAGGTTATCCTCTGCGTCCCTGGTTGTTAATTCCTTTTGAAACCTCCCTTCCGCACACTCCTGAGGAAAGGTGTAACAACAGGTTGAAAACAACAAGATGTTTAATTTAGAGATGCAATAGTAAATTGAAGAACAGATTTCGTTGCTTAATTAAACACAAGGTACTACACTATACTCCTGATGTTGCTGCAAAAATTATTAATGCGTTCTTTGTTCTACATAACATATGCATAGATTATAACATCCCAGACGCAGATAACGATGTCAATATTGAAGATATGGGAATCATTGAAAATTAAATACCCCCAGCAATAAACCACCAGGACATAGCAGCTGCAAGGCCACTAAGGCAGCAAATAGCAGAAAACCATTTTCAACAAGAATATATTTATGTATGTTTATGCAATGAATAAAGAAAAGCAGTCTTTTTTTTATTTTTATCGCGGTTCACAATGACTATAACAGTAAATATTCACTATATAAATTAAAACAGAAGAAAACATTCTAAAAAAAATTTTTTAGGTGGTGTACTGTAGGCGTGATCTGTCTCATTTGTCAGAGTAAAGTTTGCTTCGAGATCTACTTGTGGTTCCACTATTGCCTCTACTTGCGGTTCAACTATCGCCTCTACTTTCGCTTTCACTATTAACTACATTGTAGGAATGTTAAGAAAATAAGACTATTTGGTAATACAATTATCCTGTGGAGGTCCAAAGTTAAATGTCGCAACTGTTTCATGAACCCCTGCAATCCCTGAAGATCTGCTCCTCTGGTTTATCGAATTCGAATTTTTTGGGCTCACCGCCGCCTGTCCCTGTAGCATGCCTTTGATACATGCTTTCCCTCGATTTTACTTTTTTTTTTTAATTTTGCCGTATCTACAACAACATGTTTTAGCTATATTTCTATTTTTAGGATATGATGAAATATATGTGCATTGACATAGTAACTATTACCTTTCTCCACGATTCCTAATCTTTCTGTGTACTTCTTGCAATGGAATTTAATTTAATTGCTATTTCCTCCCACAATGTTCTTGCATGTTTGAATGTAAATGTAAGAGAAAACGTTCCCCGTTGAAGAGCCTCATTCTGCTCCAAAAAATCAACTAATGTTTCCTCCTGAATTTTGGTTATGGTTATGCCAGATTTTTAATCATTTTAAGAGGAAAAGTGTGAAGAAAAGCAATAACACCACTTGTCATGTATTCAATAATAAACGTGAAGTTTAGCGCAATTGGTTTTATACGTCAAATGATCTAATATCCACCGATATGTAACGAACAAAGCTCCTCGTGTCACATCCCATCCCATGCGTTCGAGAATAGCGTTATTGGCTATTGAGAGAACGGACGTAGGAGTATGACCTATCCCTTCTCTCGAGGTGAATGATCACTTCTCTTACTTTCTAGAATCGGCACCCAGAAGAATTAGACTGCATTCGCATATGTCGTACCAAGTGAATCGAGGTCATGCTAAGACGATGTCTCGAATGGTGAACTGATGTCTCAGTTCCACATAAGCAATAGGAACCAGCGATAGCTACAGTAAAAGAATAGCAGTTTACAGGAGGTACCTAACAGGTCGAGATTAAGGGATTACTTACGCAAGGTCGAGGTAAGAGAATTCCACATTTTTAAGAATCCGCCGCATCAGATAATTTGTCGAATTCTTGCAGTGTGCGCGTTTATATACCTATATTTTATACATGTCATTTTTATACAATTATTTAAATTAATTAAATTCAAATTGCTTATGCAGCTGAACTTTGTAACGATAATAGATTTAACGTCGTAAATTCAATTGTACAATATCTAAAACGTATAAATTGTTAGTAACATTAAGATTTTCAAATTTAACACTTACCAACATAGTAAATAGCAAGCAGCAGCTTTTCCTCAGGATTATATGTAGTATAAATAAGTATTAATTAGCAATTAAGTACTCCGACTTGACCTGACACTAGGTAGAACCTTATTGCAGATTTTCATACGTTGTACATGTACAACGTATGAAACATGAACGTACAGGGTGCGTATTCTCGAGTTCATACGATGAGATTGCTCTCCGATGGAAATGGAAGGGATCTCTTCTCACGCGCAATCTCTGACGTTCCCCTGGGGGGTTATTCTCGAATCTGAGGGAATGGAAATTTCAAGAGAATTGTCAAAAATTCCTACAATTTCAATAGTTCCTATTCTGGAGTTGACTTTCTCACTTTTTCGTAGGAAAATATTCCCCAAATATTCGCTGGTATTTTCTCCAACAAATTAGTAGGAGAAATTGCTAGAGAAATTGAATCGGCTTCGCTCGTTCTCATTTCGGTGGTTTGCGGGGATTTGTGGCATATAGTTATTAGTTACCTATATGTCATGTTAGTATAGTTTGCGATATTAGAAGCGCGTTAAAAATATAATAGGTATTATTCCCGAATATTATAAAATATATGTACATTGTACTAATTACAACCACTGCGATACGATGGATGCTGAGGAAATATTACTAGCCGACCAAATATTTCAAGATGAAGTTCATGCTGAAGACCTTGCTGCAGCCCCACCAAGGCAGTTTCTGCCCAGAGTAAATGCATTTGAGCAGCTAAGCGATAATTTGTTCAAACGATATTTTCGTATGAATAAAGCCACAGTAAGAAGTGTAACTCTATGGTGTAACTCCAGCCACATCTTGCAACAATTATTACGGGTAAATGATGGCGACAATTTCGAGCTGTTCATTTCGGGATATTTGGTTATATATTCTATTAGTCGTTGCTTTTGCGTAGCAGTAACGTGTTTAGATTTTTTGTCTGCCATAATTTTTGTTTTTGAAAATGCCTTGAAGAATCAATTTAAAGAAACCGTATTTGTGTCTTAAATTCAAATAGCCGTCACAGAACAGCTGTTATAAAATCAATAACACATCCTGAGTTTTTATTGGTCTCTTCCTAACTTAAGACTTGACAACAATGCGCTACAATTCCTACGGAGTAAAGGTAGAGAATGAAAGTCGGAACTAGTCCCTTAGTTCGAGAATACAACATTTTTAGTATCGAGGAGTGAGCGGTGAAAGTTACTCCCTGGGTGCCGATTCTCCAACTTGGGCGATATGATCGTTCCCTCGAGAGAAGTGATAGATCACCTTCCCCGTTCCTGTTCTCCTATGTGCAAAATGTGGTATTCTCGAAAACATGTGATGCGAATTTCGTTGGGGATCTGATAGCGGCGTTGCCAATTTAAGTATTAGTAAAATTAGAACATTTAAATGTTCTAATTTCTCAGTCACAAGGTGCAATTACTCTAAACAGCGTTTATAACTCACTTCATGTTCATTTTGGAATGTTTTACGCGTTTTACGTTTTTGTAGACTTTGTGTAGTTCGTGTAGTTATTGTTTAAGTTGGGTAGGTATGATGTAAATATTTAACAATCTATTAGATAATTCTTATCATTTTTTCTTTTTTAGTTAAAATGGCGCGTAACACACCCATTAATAAATTTCAAAAAGAAATTTTGGTAGAATTTATGGAGAAACATACAGAGTTACAGAGCGGAACTTTTAATGTAAATTTTACATTTAAAAAGGCCCACATGTTGTGGGAAGAGATAACAGAAGTTTTGAATTCTGTTGCCGGAGGCGCAAATAAGGAATGGAAGCAGTGGAGGAAGGTAAAAATGGCCTAAGAATATATATAGTTACTTTGCTAATATATGTTATTTCAACAGACATGGCAGGATTTAAAAAAAAATACAAAAGCCAAGGCTTCCAAAAATAAAAATACTATACTTGCCACAGGAGGCGGGGTATCAGAAGCAACTGCGTTTGATGGACACGAAGAACGAATTTTATCCATGATGGCTCCGGAGCAAATTGGTGGCATTGAAACCATCAACGAATCGCCAGCAGTATTTCATTTTGATAACGAAACCCTCATGGATGTGTGTATAATTTTCAATATGTTTTCATAATCCTTAGTATTTGATAAATTTCAGACTACAGTAGAGACACTGAATACAGATGACCGTTTTGAAAATCCTCTACCTAGCACTAGTGGTATAGAAGCCGACAAAGAGAATGTAGAACATAATTATGCTGTGCCAACCGGCAAGAAGAAATTTCATAAAACCAAACGATTGACAGAATCTCTAAAAATTTCACAAGATCTGCTTGAAAGCATGGGCAACAAAACAAAAATAATGGATAACTATTATAAAACAAAAGAAAACTATTTTATGGAAAAACAAAAGTACTATGAAAAAAAAAAATACAGTTGCTTCAAGAACGAAATAACATATTACAAAATTTAAATGAAAATGTACAAAATATTTCCAAAAATATCTCCAATCTACCAAAATAATTTTTTTTCCAGAATAAAGTATTTAATAATTTTTCATATGTTAGAATTTTTCATTATTTGGGAAAACTGTTTTAGTTAGAATTTTTTTTACTGAAGGTGTTTTATTATTTAGAATGTTTTTATTTTCGTGGTACATTTTTTATTTAGAATTACTTTTACTTTTTGATTGTGATATTTAGAATTTAGTTTATTTTGCTGTTACATTACTTTATATTTTTGTGTTAGAATGTTTTATATAGGTAGTATTTTATATAATATGTATATATTTATTTACAATTTGTTTTTTATACATACTTAGAATTACTTTTATTTATCGTTTCAGAATTCTCCTGTGATGTTTTTTCTCATAATACAAGTTTGTTTGTCTTATGAAATTAATCTATTTTTTTATCTTCCAATATTGCAAAATTTGCAGTATCTTCTATTATATTTAGAACTCGCCTGTAATATTAAGACTTTTCTGTGATATTTATAGTTTTTTGTGATTTGTTTTATTTATATATACATATTTTCATTTTGTTCTGTTTGATATATACGCTTACAATCTGTGATTCTTCTTTGTATTGTTCAATTTAAAATAAAAATCCATGTTAAAGTAGATAGATTTTATTTTACATTTTTGTCATTGCCACGAGTTAAAATTCAAGAATTTATTGAAAATGTGTGTCAGCAATTGTTTGTAAAAGTTGTCTGGCAGCTACTAAATCTGTATTATTCACATTAAATTCATTGCGCCCATTCACCCCTATTCCATAATCCACATTATTTTCTTCCATATCTACTTCAGGTACATCATTATTAATGCACATATTGTGAAGCACAACACATGCATTAACGATTTTTCCTGCAATATCTGGTTGATAGTGCAGAACACGATGCTTTAATAAACAACGAAATCTGTTTTTTAATAAACCATTGCATCGTTCAATAAGACTTCTAATACTCATTAGCCTGTTATTGCATCGTTCTTCTGGAGAATTTGGTAAGGGGTTATCTAACGGAGTTAAGAGCCATGGACGTAATGGATAACCTGTAATGGTATATTTTATTTTTCTAAATAGGTAAATAAAATTGACTATCTTACCTGAATCACCCAGTAAAAAGAATATTTCATTCCCATTTCGATATATGGTTTCCATTATGGTTGAGATGTTAGATTCTCTCCAGACATGTGAATCGTGGCAGCTACCAGGAAACTTTGCATTTACATGCAAAATTTGCAATTTTTCATCACAAACCTTAAAAAAATATTGCATTATTAATCTTTACCATTTCAAATTACCACTGGTACTGACATACCAATTGAACATTTAATGAGTGGTACTGCTTCCTGTTGACGTAAATGTGTTCATTCTCAGCAGGCCTTACAATGGCTACATGTGTTCCATCTACACAGCCAACTACCCCAGGAAATTGATGCTGTCTAAAGAACCTACATAAAATATTTACAGATTTATTCATATATGTAACCACCTAAAACATACCGATGCCTCAGTTCACGTAACTCATTAAAATTTTGTGGGAAATGAATGAATCCTGCCATCACTTCATTCAAAGCATTTGTCACCTCTGTAATAGCTCTGCTTACAGTGCTTTGACTTACTGCAGTGAAAATAGTCTTTCCCACACCAGTTTGATATGTTCCATGCCCATAAAAATGCAACGCAATTAAAACCTTCAAATTAAAAAATTATGTTATTTTAGTTAAGCACTGTTCTTTAGATGTGAAAGTTACCTTCAATGTAACACTAGTAGCAGATTTTCGAGATGGTTCATTTATATATTCAGAGGCAATATTGATAACCTCTCTCGTTGTGGGTTTATTCAAACGAAATAATTTAATAAATTGAATATCTGAAATTTCAAATGCATCTTCTCTATTATAAAAGCGACGTACGGGACGTTCCTGCTCTTCCTCAGCCTCATTAAGATCTTCTAATATTTGCTGAATTATCAATATATCCTCCTCTTCCATTTCTTCTCGTGTATAAAATTAACCACACAATGTCTATATCAACAAATTTTTTTACGACTAATACCTAATACAATACAGAACACAGTAAACACAAGAATAAGATTATGTCAACACGTACTTTTGCGCATGCTTCTCATACGAATTGCTTACTTCTCTTACTTCTAACCGAGAGAAAATCGTTCTCACGATTTTTAGTAGAGAGGATCACGTTCACGACTTCGAGAATAGGAAGTTTGCTATTTCAGGAGAATCCCCACCACCTTTCTCACGAAATTTCAGTTCTCTCGACTCGAGAATCGGCACCCTGGGAGTGCTATTTTTCCACTGTTTCGAGAATAACCCCCCTGATTACAGTTTGATGTGTTTTTGAAATGTGAGAGCAGAAATAATAGTAAACACTGTTGTCAAATCTGCCTCTGATGCAAAGTCTGTAAGTGGATTTCGATGTGGTAATATCACTCTTCGACGATTGTTTTCTTCGCCACCAAAATTATTAATTAAAATAATTTATTCAATGTCGTCGTTCATTGTTCACAAATCGCTACTGGCTACAACGGCTACACTGACATAACCACAAAAATACTGTAAACTTCTTGCAACTTTTCGAATTGCCTGCAAACGCGCAAGCGCAACAACATGTTCCCTTTTATTTTCTCCGTTCCACTGCTTTTGACCATGTGAACAACGTTCCAACGAAATTCATGGGATGAGAATAGCTTCGAATTTCAAGAATACAGCTCTCTATTATTCATTGGAATACAACATCGTTTCCCACGTGAGAGCTGTTCCCTACTTTCGAGAATACGCACCCAGGTTGACAATTGATGTGGTCTTCATACATTCGCCAGTGACGCGTCAAAGTGTGCTACGGCAACTATCAATTGTGCTAATTAATGAAATTGTTATGATGTATCCGAATGTTAATTTCACTCAGATAGAATTGTTAGTAAATTTGATTTATTAAATATTGTTTGCTTATTAGTCACTATAAGAGTGTGATTATTGTGGTTCAATTTTAAGACATTATTGGTGATACACTGAAACCTCATCTATATCCGCGCTCACTTATGTCCACCCTCACTTATCTCCGCACTATAGCACTCACTTATCTCCGCTCGGCATCCACCACCCGATAGTGCACGTATTCACATGATCCAATCAGCGCGTTGCACGGCCTTTCCTCTCCGCTAACGGGATAAGAGTGGGGACCCCTCTTGAGAGGATATGAGTGAATGTTTACGTTTCGCAAACGCTGATATAGACGAGGTTCCAGTGTATTGTACTTAGTTATTTATTGTTTAGACAATTGCCATTACCGATACCGATTGTTTTCAATATTTGATATACTAGTGTAGCTGCAGAGTAATCAGTTATTCTCGTTACAGTGTATATTTTTTGATTGTAAAATTAGTTATTGCTGATAATTATAGTATTTTCATTATATTTCAATCTAATTAAATTTGTGGTTTTGCTGATTCCGGCTTCCTTGCTGCTGGCCACAACTGGCGCCCTCTTTTTTCGATATAGAACCCACACCTACGCTTCCGGTTCACGAGCGGCTGGACTCACACAGGTTTTTGCTAGATTTCTAGCAAGTCTCGGTGTCACTATATAGGCTCATACCTATCATACTGTCACAAAGGTAGTGAGTGATTGTTTAAGAGCTTCACTCACAGTCAGGTGACGTCTTTTCGTTGGGGTTTTTTCACTGATTTCTTCCTTACTAATATCACTATTACCTTTATTACTGATTTCCAGAGTGTTATCTGCTTCTAAGTTCTGTGGGGGATTGTATTTTGACGATGACGCTGATATGGGAAGACTATTTGCATTACTTGTTCCTAATGCAGAACATTTTACCAATAATATGTTATAAAACACAGTAGGCTTACCAAATATATCATCCATTTGTTCAACTTTGCAAACTTCCATGTACATTGTTTAGCAGAATATTTGAAGTTGTTTTTTAATAGTTCCAATGAGATCTCCTCCTATACGTTGGCACGCGCTTTTTTCGGTTTGTCAAAACGGCAGATGTATTTACCGTATGCATTAATTTGTCGCATAGTGCTCAATGATGCCGTCCACAATGAAAATTGTCATAGTGACGTCATCATTTTCCGCACATTTTTAGCGCTGAACGACCAAGTGACATAAAATGTAACATTCTGCCGCATTTTATCGTCCGCTGAACGTGCCCATTCAAAATAATAGGCAATTTTACCTGTCACTCGTAATAAATTTATCCGAAATGCCGCGATATGTGACTAAAATCGAAAAAATATGTAGGTACCATCACCAAATTAGAAAACTATAGGTCAAAAAGGCGAGTTGCTCGTCTTCTAAATGTTAATCGTAGCACGGTATTCAGAATTAAAAAACGCTGGCAAAAAAACCAAACTCTGAATCGAAGACCGGGGTCTTCCTGGCCTAAAATCTTTAACCAAGACGAAGACCAACCTCCTGTGCAATATTTAAGGGAAAACTCCTTTGTAAATAGAAGAACTGCTAAATTATAATCTACCTTTCCCGATTCCTAAACAGCTTCCAGAAGGGTTAATGTCTCAGAACAGCAAACAATTAAGAATTTTATTCGCGTTAAGTTATATTCACAGAGATTTGGAATTTTTTCACCGGGTAATATTTGCGGACGAGAAAATATTGGACAATTGAAGGGCCGTTTAATTCGCAAAATTATATCAGAATGTTACAAGAATGTTAACATTTACATCTATCAAGACAACTGTCCAGTCCATACCTCTAATAATGTTAGAAATTGGTTTTAAGAAAATAATTACTGCTAATACGCGAAATTTTACTCTGGTCTACAAATAGTGCGGATTTAAATCCTATTGAGAATGTTTGGGGTACTATTTCAAAATTATTATATAAAAGAAATTGTCGGCCACACAATTCAGACGATTTATAGGAAGCAATTAACAATACCAGGGAAGTCCAGACTTGAAGAATTTCTGGATAAATATAATATTTTATCAATCTATCAGCATGGTTTCAGGAGAGACCACTCTACAGCTTCAGCTCTTGCCAGCTTTCTGGGTAGTGTGGTTGATGCTATTGAAGGCGGTACTTATCCCGTCGGTATATTTCTAGATCTTACCAGGGCCTTTGACTGTGTCGACCACACCCTCTTATTGGAAAAACTTGAATTGTATGGGATTAGGGGTAATGCCTTAAGTTGGTTACAGTCTTTTGTTGCAAATCGGGAACAATATGTTAACATTCGTCATTATAACAGCAATAATAGTAGTGACTTTTCATCTACCATACTAAATACGAATATAGGGGTTCCACAAGGCTCTGTGTTGGGGCCTTTACTTTTTCTTTTATTTATCAATGATCTTCTACTAAATACAGACAATAGTTGTGTTACCCTTTATGCAGATGATATTACTCTAGTTCTTACAGGTACTGATAATCAAACTCTTGCAAAAAAATGCAACAACATATTAAATCTTATCTCAGATTGGTTTGCTTCAAATAGGCTTTCCATCCCTGAAAAGCACATACATTAGGTTCCATCCTTTTCAATACTGTCCTTCTGCAGATTTTTATTTACCACTTCAATTAAGCGGTGACCGACTGCTAAATTCAGACGCTTTCAAACTGTTGGATGTTTGGTTGGATGAGTTACTTGGCTGGAAGTCAGACTGTGAAAAACTCGTTTCAAAACTAAATACCTTTTGCTATTTATTTAGATGTTTGAGAGCTACCCTGACGTGCCAACAGATGCTTTGTATGTATTACGCCTACGTTGAAAGTAGAATTCGCTACGGTATACAATTTTGGGAAAATTCCACAATGGCTAAGAATGTTTTTATTTGTCAGAAGAGGATCTTGAGGTGTATAGCTAGCTTGAAACCCACTGATACTTGCAGAGATTTTTTTATTAGTCACAGTGTTATGACCCTTTCATCTATATATATTTATGAATTAGCTATATACGCACACACCAACAAACAACAATATACATTGAACAGCGACCTTCACGACTACAATACTAGATTCAGAGATAACATCGCTACGCCAACGCACGACTAACATTGTTTCAAAGGTCACCATATGTACTAGCTATAAAGATTTACAACAAGTTACCTCATCAAATGAAGGAACTAACACCTTCTCAGTTTAAATTAAAAATGAGAAGTATATTAACAGACACTTGCTTTTACTCTTTAGGTGCTTTTTTGGAATATTCCTTTAATTGATTACATCAGCTACTTATAATAAGAATTTTCTTTTCACTCATTATAATTCTATGTACACTATCTTTTCAATTTCCATGGTCTTTCGAAATAAAGAATTACTTTACTAGAATTGACAGAAGGAAATCTGGCGCAACACTTAATCAATTCAATGACTAGTCGTTTAAATGCTGTAATAACACAAGACAGCAGTATAACTAGGTATTAATGTTTTTCTTTATTATATCTGCAATGTGGAAAAAAAGTGTGGACTACCCCTAATAATTTGGTAGCCTTCAGGTTTTATGGAAAACGCTCGAATACGTCAATTTAGTTTTTCAGTTTCCCACATTTTTACGAAATCCTTTTGTTTTTTATTGACATCTGTCAAAAATATGGCGTCGTCGACATTTTTCTTAAATGACACTATATGGTATGCGATACATCATTTGAAAGCTCATACTTCTTGAACTAATGAGATTTTACTGTTTTTGCGTTGTATTCGAAAATACCTTTTTTAATAAACCAAAAATGTCGCTCAGTGAAAAAGACCGTATTGAAATTCTTATGATGGTTGGTTACGGAGATCGTCGCAGATCTACTAACGAGGTACGTGAACTTTTCGATCAAATTCATCCAGATCGAACGCCAATTTCACAATCCACCGTTTGCAAGATTTTAAGGAAATATTAAGAACATCGCCATGTCAAAAATTTACCTAAAAGTGGAAGGCCAAAGGTAAATGAAAATGTTCAGTTTGACTTTCTATTAGCTGTTGAAGACAATCCCCATAGTGCCAGTCGGCAAGTAGCACTTGATATGGGTATAAGTCACGACTGTGCAAACAATTTGGCGTAAAGAAAAATACGACCCATACAAAGTCTGCCTGGTGCAAGAGTTAAATGAGGATGATTTCGACCGAAGACTGCAGTTCTGTGAAACTTTGTAATCAAGATGTGAACTTCGCCGCTAATATTTTATTTTTGGAAGAAGCAACTTTTTACTTCAACGGTACTGTAAACAGCCAAAATTGTCGATATTGGTCTCAAGAAAATCCATATTGGATTCAAAAAGCTCATTGTCAATAGCCTCAGAAACTTAATGTATGGGCCGGTATATTAAAACGTAGAGTGATAGGATCATTTTTCTTTCAAGAAAATCGTACTGGTGGTCCACCTAAATTTCTGTCAGTCTGAACTTCTACAAGCTTTAGTCACTCTGTACCCTGACCACAATAATCCTGATTTGCCCAGTCCAGAAATTTGGCTGCAACAAGATGGAGCCCGGCCCCACGATGCAAGAGACGTTCGGGAATATCTCGATTTGATATTTCCAGGTAAATGGATTGGGGACGGGGTCCCATTGAATGGCCCGCCAGATCACCTGATATGACCCATGTGGACTTCTTTTTGTGGGGTTATTTGAAATCCAATTTTTTTTTTAATAGACCAATAAATACATATTGATGATAAATACATATTGAAGTGCCGCATTAGACTGAACGAAACATTTCACCAGAAATTATACAAAATGTTTAAGAAGAATTTGTTTCTAGACTTGGACACTGCCAAGTTGTCAACGGTGGTCACTTTCAGCATTTACTGTAATAAGTTGTTTCTATTCGTGTGTTTTATTCTCAACAACGTTCTTATTTTATTATTATTTTTATGATTATTTGATTGCTCTTTGTTTTGTTTTATTTAATATATAGATAGATAGTTTATTTGTCCGTTAAATACACATTTATGGACCCGTCGAAGGTATTAGTACAGATGTATCTAATAGTAGTGCATACAGAAATACAACAAAACAAAATACATAATAGGGAAGCAAAGAGAGGAGATTTAAAACACATTAGAGTTTGCAAGCTGACGATTTCCAAGCCTGATTTCAGTGAAAAAATCATTTATATTATAGAGGCACATGTTTATTAATATTGTTTTAATAGATTTTTTAAACTTCAACATCGGCAGAGCAACCAGGTCCCGAGGCAGAGCATTAAAGAAGTCGATTCCCATAGATCGTGATCTATTTATTCGGTGGCGTTCTGGTATGATATTATTTTTGTTCTAGTGTCGTGATTGTGCAGGTCTCGGTGGCAGGGCATCTCGCCAATACGGTTCTTTATATATAACAAATTTTCATAAACGACGGTTGAAAACAATGACATTATGCCCAACCGGCGAAAAATTGGCACACAGTGCTCGTCAAAGCTTACAGCTACAATACGACGTACAGCTGCTTCTGTATGCGAAAAATTCTCTGTAACTGGGTAAAAGAGGTATTCCCCCACGCTAGTATTCCATAACTAAGTACGGAGTGAAATAATCCGAAATATGCTCTAAGGGCCGCGTCCTCATTAATCAATGCCGCTATTCTCCTAATAGCAAACACTGCGCTATTAAGCCTACCGCAGAGATCTTCAACTTGATGGCATGAGAGATGGGCATCGAAATAGATTCCCAAGAATTTTACTCTGCTACACTCCGCATCACTTTTAAGTGAAAATATGCATTCCTCGGTCTTTGCTTTATTTATATATAAATCGCAAGAGTTAAACCAGATTTCTGCATGACAGACAACCTGGTTAATTATATTTTTATTCGTGGACTTACCATCGTGCGATTGAAATGTAAAATTTGTATCATCAGCATACATGGTTGTGCACAGAGACCTGCTGAAAGTATTCATATGGCACGGCAGATCATTTACGTACATAATAAACAAAAATGGCCCCAAAATAGACTTGGGGGACTCCACGTTTTGTTTGAAGTGGTGTACTCTTTACGTGATTTAGGTGCACAATCTGTGTTCTGTCTGAGACATATGAACGCACAAGTTTGTTGGTGATTCCCCTGAACCCATAGAGTTGTAGCTTTTCCAACAGAATCTCGTGGTTAACACAGTCGAAAGCCTTGGACAAATCTGTAAATACAGCCACACAAGACTCTCTATTTTCAAAAGCCTCCTGAATGGAATCTATTAACGTCATAATTGCGTCAGAAGTTCTTTTACCACGCCGGAATCCAAACTGACTATTACCGAGGATATTGTGTTTCTCAACATAATCTGTAAATTGTTTTAAAATTACATATTCTATAATTTTGGAAATACTTGGCAGTATATGAATTTGACGGTAATTTTCTGGCAAGGCTGGGTGTCCAGATTTATAGATAGGTATAACTTTAGCTAATTTAAACACATTGGGGAAACAACCGTTCATGAAGCAAGCGTTAATAATCTCAACTAGTGGCTCAACAATACCGGATGCACAATTGTTTATAAGATTTGTAGAAATTTCGTAGATATTATTTTTTAGATTTTTTATGCAACAACGTACATCCGATGCCGTGAGTGGTCTAAGAAACATTGACTGTTCATGATTATTAATATCAACGCTAACTTTCCTACCACGTGGAATTCTCTTCACTACCTCGTCAGCGTGATTTACGAAAAAGCAATTCAACTCATCAGCCCCGACAGCTGGCATAGCTGATGTCTTGGTTCGCCCGGTTTCGCTGTTAAGGACACCCCATATCGCTTTACTTAAATTTTCAGAACTAACTATTTTATTAAAATTATACTCGCGCCTAGCTACATTCAGCAAAGTATTACACTTTACCTTTTGAAGATTGTAGATGTCTTTATTATAATCTGTGGGATTATTTTTTAGGTTAGTATGTAAAAGCATCAGTATTTCTTTTTGATTTTTTATTTCTGGAGTTGACCAAGATTTTTCTTTAATTTGTTTGTTCTTTTTTATGATTTTTGGCAGTGAATTATTAAAGTGGAACATAAAAATTTTATGAAATGCCTCCGCTTTATTAACGGCTTCATTTGCAGTGAAAACCTCAGACCAAGTCTCTTTACTGAAAAAGTGATTAAGTGTACTCATGTTGTCATTAGGGAATTTACGAAACGTTGTTTTGGTTAGACCATTGTCCACGTTGCCCATAGAGCAATCCAGTATTTGCGCGTCGTGATCCGATATATAGAGGTCAACTATTTCTGACTTATTATTGCACGGGAAGTTACAGAAAATATTATCGGGACGAGACTTTGAGTCTCCAACCTGTCTTGTAAAGCCATGGACTGTACTTTCCAGGTTATACTGTAAACATAAGTTCAACACATGTTTCGTTCTGTTGTCAGGATCTGAGAAACTAAGATTGAAATCACCACAGAATGCCAACGCCGCTCGGGGAAATCTATCAGTGATATAGATTAGGACATGGTTAATTATCTCAAAAAATATGTCGAAACTAGAGTCCCGACACGGAGACCTATACACAACCACCACCACCACCAGGTTCTTCTTTTTATATAAACTGCTGTGATTTCGCAGTATTTTTCTTGTAACATTTGTTTTATATTAGTAAGTTCAATACCCGTCAAAGAGTGATGCACATACACACTCACCCCACCATGCGCATAGATGCTCCTGCAGAATGATGACAGAAGTTTAAAATTTGAGATATTGAATGTAGTTATTTCGGCAGCACGCAACCAATGCTCTGTAAAACATAATATATGTAAACAACTAATAGAATTTACAACATTGTCCAAAATCAAGTGCTTATTTCTCATAGATTGTAAATTAAAATTTAACAGAAAAGTACTAGTGTTTTTTTTTTCATATTTTAATCACAGTTAAACGTCTGTCCATAAAATCCACTGCATCAGTTGAGTCCTGCTCACTCGACGAACCCTCAGTCTTTGACGTCGTCCCAATAGAATACAAAAGGACATCTCTAGCAGTTCCACCATCACTTGCTCTATCAATAGACTCACGGAGTCATCTTGGTTCTTTCCTGTTTTCAGATCCAATTTGACAGTCTCAACAGGAATGCGGGAAACGATAGTTTCTTTCTCACCACACACCGGAAAAAGAGTACAGTTTCTATCAAGAATGTACTCAAGCAAGTATTCGCACACATTTTTCTTCCCCATTAGATTAAGATGAAGTCCCTGATGAGTGTAGAATCTTCTAAAGAGTATATTGTTGACTGTAAAAGTAGCGACATGGCTACACTTTCTACACATACTGTACACAGCACGATTTATATGTTCTATCATGCCATTTAAGGCCGTATTGTCATATTTGAAAGGGATCGTGGAAATGATGACATTTGTGTGTACTGTATGACTAATGAATTCGTTAAAGTTTTTCAAAATATCGTTAATGTTGGTGCTATCATAGCAGTTATTGATATCATTTGTACCAGCTAATAGGAATATATAGTCATTCTTACCAAAGTCCCCAGCTTTAGAATCAAATCCCGATATCACATCATTGATGCAGGCATTTGGTTTTATAAAACTTTCAATTTGGAAATTGTTTGTTAATTTGTTTCTCAACAACTGGCTATAGCGCCTACCATGGCTGTCACTCAAGATTAGAACTCTATGGCTCGCCCCTTTCACAATCCTATTCACAGACTTATATATCCGTTGAACACTTTCGCATGCAACTGAGGCGATTGGACAAAAGTGAAACGAGTAGTAAGACATCTAAAGAAGATAGAGCACGCTAAATTAGTGTTTCAGAAAAGTGGGAAAAAGCTAACATGTTTTGTTAATGCAGATTGAGATAGTGATCAAAAGAACAGAAAATCGTGGAGCGGATTTGCTATAATGTTTGCGAGTGCAGCGATAGAGTTGCGTACCAGAAAACAAAGGACGGTGTCACTTTCAACAGTAGAAGCCGAATACGTTGCGATGACAGAGATAGTGAAAGAGGCTATGGATAAAGAACTTTATAATAGAACTTGGCATGAGGGAATGTTTACCGGATCGTTGTGTAATCAATTGTGACAGTAAAGGAGCTATAAACTTACACATTGATGTAAAATTACATTTTTTGCGAGATCTTGTAGACAACTATGAAATTATATTTGAATAAGGTAAAGCGATGAGAGTTTGCGCGGTTCTCAAATAGGGAAGAAAGAGAGAAAAAACTGGCCAGCTAGCCGAAGCTAACGAATGCGCGAATTCATGCGTCGAAAGAATTAGTACGTTCTTTGTTATGCTAAATATTTTGTGAAATGTGTTAAGGTAAGTACGTGAATATTCAGAATAATGTCTTACATTTTCATAAGAAATAATTTAGTTGAAAATAATTCCTAATGAGGTAATATCTGTATCAGTTCTAAATGTATACTAGCGTTTCAAGATAATCTCAAAAGGTCTATGCTTATCACGTGGCCGCGCAATCTCTCCTACCTAATCAGGCGCAATTAGCCATTAGGAAAGATTGCGCACGCTATCAATTTAATTCAAATACTAATTAAATGTTCTTTTTCTTCTAACTAGGTCAAAATGCCTAACGGTTATGTGTGGAAGTCAAGCAAAGGGTGCTGGTCAGAGGAGTATTTGCTAGAAGCTGTTCGGGTCACCGAAAATGGCTTATCCATACGGTCTGCAGGCAAACAATTCAAAATTCCAGAGTCCACCTTAAGAAATAGGTTAAAAAGAAATGGTTTTGAAAAGAAGGGGATGGGTCCAGAGGCGCAACTAGGCGTTGATGTCGAAAAGAAACTGCCTGGTCACATACTGAAACTTCAGGTTGTTGGATTTGCACCAACACAACGAGAAGAAGAACGTAAGAAACCTGGGGTATGATTTAGCAGAATCATTGAATAAGGATCATTCAATAAGGAAACGAAGATGGCAGGAAAATTTTGGTTTTCTTCTTTCATGCGACGACATCCTGAATTAAGTGTGAGACAAACTTAAGGAATAAGCAGAGCCAGAACAAAAGGAATGAATCGTGCTGAAATAAAAAGTTATTTCACTCTGCTGACGGAAATTCTAACCGAGAATGACCTTTTAGAGAAACCAGGTGGCATATGGAATTGTGACGAGATTGGAGTTTAATTAAATAACGAACCCGGAAGGTAATAGCACCGAAAGGCAGCGAGGATGTTCATGTCGTCACGAGCGCGGAAAATGCTGAAACAATTACCGTTCTAGCTTGCTGTAACGCAGAAGAGCAATTTGTATCCCCTTACTGTATTTTTAAAGGGGTCTATACAAAACCCCAATATATGAGAGGCGCATCACCTGGAACAGTAATGAAAATGAACAAAAAGAGCGCTTATATTACCAGTTATTTATGAACTGGATAACGCAACATTTCATTTCACGAAAACCTGCGTGTAAACCTTCGTGTATGCAATTATAGTTCTATCTAGTCAATGTGCTTTCTAATAGCTTATCTAAAAAATTTCAATAAAAAAATTTCAATAAAAAAATTGTTTTAAAAAAAATTTCAATAAAAAAATTGTTGTAAAATCAAAAATGGTCACGTTGGTATCCGGAAGACATTCTTAATTTTTAGAGAGATTTTCATCACTAAAGGAGATTACAACATTACCAAACGTCTCATAAACACTTGTGACACCTGTATATTCAACAAGCATAAAAATTTTCGAACGTATCACATTTCGAAGCACATCGTATGCGAAGATATCTGCACGTTGATTTCAATGGACTTTGTACAGAATTTGACACCATCGATGGAATTTCGACACATCTTGGTTATGGTAGACAATTTCAGCAGGTTCGTAAGGCTGTTTCCCACGAAGAGAACTACAGGATCCGTGGTAGTTCGATGCCTGAGTAGGTATTGCAGCGAGATGGGTACGCCTAAAAGAATATTGGCAGATAACAGCACGTATTTTCATTCGAAAAGGGTAACATCATACCTGAAGAAGAAAGGCGTTGAATACACCTTTTCACCGATACGACATCCGCAAGATAATGTGGCAGAACGACAGATCAGAGTCGTATTGCAATTTCTACGGATCTTTACGAGTGAAAATCACAGCCAGTGGGCTAGGTACCTTCCGATCATCCAGGAAATTATTAATGATACGCCATCAACAGTCACGAATCAGTGTCCTTCAGCTTTTCACACAGGAAAGTGTCCACCACGACCATGGATTGATATCCAAGAAGATGTTGACACATCGCAGCTCATTATCGACACCAGAGAACATCTACATAAATTGTATGATAAGCACATGAATATCCAGGCTAAAAATAGAAAGAGAAGGAATTTAACATATCACGTAGGTGATAGAGTCATTTTAAAGGCCTTACGGACAGGTGATAGAAGCAAAAACATTACAAAGGCTCTTGTGAAGCCATTTCAAGGTCCATTGATAATTTCCGAAGTTCTAGGTACAAAAACGTATCGCTTACAGCACCAAGATTCCAACATAGAACGAGGTATTTTCTCCATTGAAGATTTATATCCATATGATGTTCGTCAGTAACAGATATGAAACGAAAACAGTATTAATAACACATTTAATTTATTTAAAATTAATAACTTACGTTCAATTGATTTTTCGTTCAGGTATTTAAGTAGAGTTTACATTCAAATCAGAGAGATTTGCCTGTTTTGTCGGGGGAGTGTAATGTTATAGTCAATGTTTACAATTCCACTTGTCAGTTGACAGATGATCCAGCTGTAGGTAATCTAAAAAAAAAAAAAAACACTAAATTAATTGAATATTCATTAAACTATAACCAACTATCTGATCTGTGTATTTCTTCAATTTAATTTAATTCTATTTTATAAAATATGTAACATTAACACGATTGCACACATGCGAGGTATTTGTTTAAAATTAACTCATTTAAATCCAAGGCAACACTATCAAATGATAGAGGAGGCGCAACTCTTCAAGTTGACACCATCGGTATTTTCCTTGCATATGTGCGAGTCGATGTCATGATTTGCTTCAGTAGCCATCTGACGCAGAAGGGGGGTGTTGCTCAGCAGAGATCTTATGTTAAGTCCAGCCAACGACAAAGACAGAAAGATGTTAAATGCACCACAATAATGACCATCATATTTTATAAGGTAATTAATTAATTTCAAATCATTTATTTTGTACACAAATACACACCAATATTGTAACAAAATCACACAATTAAATTTCACACACACAAGAAGAAAGACCAGCCAGTTAGGGGCATTTAAAGAACAAAAAGTAGGTGGTAATTAAAATCTACAACTTTTCGGTGACCCTGTATACAACAAAATTCCGATCGGACGTGCAGAAAATAATCCATCAAAGATCGTTGATTGCCGTGATTAACAGATGACTAGCGAAATGTATTTCTGAAGAAATTTAGAGACAATTGCGAATCACCTATAAAAAGCCGTGCAACAGAAAAAAACTTCCGCTTTTTGCATTTTATCTTCGTACAGAGCGTTTATCTCTACGTATGTAAATTTTGTAAATTAACCCGGTGCACCGTGGGCTCTAATCAACGATTATCTTCGAATAAGTACTTATAAACATCCAAAACTTCTACCGAATTTAATTACCCCTACGAAAAAGACGTCTCTCCATCCACCATCCGTCTATAGGCGCGCGAAGACAGAAGCTTCCAAAATACAGTAAGATAAGGTAATTTAATTTTAATTTAATTTTAAGGTCAAAAATTTTAAGAATTAATATTTTCTCTTTAAAACAGTAAATTTTTTTTTTTTTTAGTCCAAATTAATATTTGAAAAATTTAAAAATTTAATTTTTTTTTATACAGAAATTTTCTAAGTCCCAACTAAAAGTTGAAAAAATTTCAAAACTACCAAAAAGGGTCTTTATAGGTAATAATTTAGTTGTGGTGCTTGCCACGCCATTCTGCACACTGTAAACTAATTTTTTTATAGGTTTTATTGATTTAAATAAAAATATAATTTTTTTTTGTTTGTAAAACATCTTTTTGTCTTGTAAATTTTTTTTTTTTTAACTTAGAAATTTTTTTTTTTTACTTGGGTATGTTGTTCAACGGACGATAAGCTCTCGTATTCTGTTCTCTACACCCGCTGTAGAGCAAAGAATTCACGAACCCCTGAGATTAATTTGTTTAAACCCCAAATTTTAATTTAAAGAGTAAAACTCACATTGTCTTGATTTTATTATAAATCAAATTTCACATTACAATATTATTTAAAAAGTATCCATCTATATGACACATGAAAAGAGAGAGCACCAGTTGGCGCGCCATGTTGTGACCAACCTTGCTGCTCTCAAGGTTCTCGGTTTAACCGGACGGCTTCTGGCTGTATCGATGGCCCTACATTCCGGAACTGGTTCATACATAACTGCATTTTTACCCCACTCAAGAAGATTACCCGGACGAAACTTTTTGCTAGGTGACAACCTTTCTTCCCACTTAGACGATGAGATGTTAAGATTATGTAGCGGACATGACATATATTTTCTTTGCCTAGTCCCCAACGCGACTCACTCAATTCAACCCCTTGATGTCGCTTTCTTCCGACCCTTGAAGTCAGTTTGGCGACAAACATTAACGACCTGGAAACTTCAAACTCCCCGACCGCCAAACGTCCCATCTCTTCTGACCAAAGCATTGGACAAAATGCATCGGGTGACAGCGAAATCTACTACCCCTTATTCGAACATCAATTCTGGAATTAAACGCAACTTAATAAGTGCATTTTGTGCCACTGGCGTTCATCCGTTCAATAAGATCAAAGTTTTGGATCGATTACCCAGGGAAAATGAAATCAGTGAACAAGAAGTTGAAAACACATTGACAACTTTTTTTAAAGAGTCACGATCAGCTCTAATCATTCTGCTCGAAAAAAGAAACGATTAGATATCGCACCTGGCAAGAGCATCGCTACTAAACATGCAATGTGACAGCTTCATATGATACAGCATCGAGTAGCTATGGTCACCATTCAACTGAAGCAAACCAACTGGACCTAATCGAAGAAAATACGAATAAGCGAGAATCATCTAATCCAAATAATCAAGAGACGCAGGAAAATGAAAGTAATATTGATGATAATTTTGCTGAAGAGGTAGCACAACAAACAGAATGCGCAGAAGGAAGATACGTACTAGTAAACTTTTTATACTAGCCGTGGCAAGCAAACATATAAACATGTGTACCAAATTACACAAACAGCCCCTTTGTTAGTTCAAGGCTACAAGACTTTAAATGACAAAAGAAGGTTTCAGAAAATACCGAAAGATATTTCAGAAATTGATCGCTGTGACATTGTTGCGTTTTTGCCAAAACCTGTGGAAGATAAAAACTATGTTGAGTTTCCATTTGATATAACTACTCAAGAACTCCCTAAATAAGTTAACAAATCTTCATTTGTTAGTTTATAAGCTGTTTTTTTAAGTTAAGACAAGTTATGATTGTTAAATTACATTTTCTAAACATTAAAAGACTAAAAAAATAAAAAAACTTAACTTCGTAAAATACTACATTTACAATTAAAAACTTTTTCTGTAGTTTCTTCCTTATTTTCTTACTTTAGAATTCCGTCCAGAAACAAGGGGATTTCAAAGTAACCCCACTTATAGTTTAACATTGATCACCACCCTTAATTTTTCTTTTCTCGGAAGATAATGAGAAAAATAATCATTTTATTTCAGAAATAGGTAGAATAACCAAAACCGATATTTACATTTTACATCAGCATGTTGCAATGAAGCAGATAAACCTAATTCAAAGCAACATGCTGACGTAGTCTTACCAAATCTCTGGCAGAGGGATGTATGCGTTTCACACTTTGGTGTTCTGTTTTGTATTTACAGTTTAATTTTATTTCTTTTGCTCACCTACTCCAGGAGAAAAATACATTTTAATTTCGAAATTGTTCAGTCACCCCATTCCACGGTACTTGATCTTTACCATAACAAAGTACAGACGATACTGTTACCCTCATTACAAATATAGATGCGGTTCTATTAAGATGTAAAAAACAGCTATGATGCTATCACAACAAACAACAACAAAGAATTTTCCTATGAAGATGCAGAAAATCCTCCCAACTCACATCACGAACAGCTTAAAAAATAACACTCAACAACAACGATGGAATACTAATCCAAGATGCGGTCAACTTAAACAACAGGTTAGGTTTTAACCCGTAACTGCTTCCCTGCAACATAAATTGGTAAATGTATATGTATATGTATATGAGGATGTAGGCTCTTCCTTGATTGTAAAAATTCCAAACACTAAGACAAAGATTCCACGAACCTTTGTGGTTACCGATGTGGAAAATATGCTTGAATTGTTTCGAAAATACCTGTGCCTTCGTCCTCCCCACGTCAAGCATAAGCACCTTTTTTTGTACTACAAAGCAGGAAAATGTAGTTCGCAACCAGTTGGCAAGAATACCATGGGAAAAATTCCGAGTGTAGTACCTTCGTATTTAAAATTACCTGATGCTGCATGTTATACTGGTCACTGCTTACGAAGACCTTCAGCGACATTACTGGTAGATGCTGGTGTGGATATCACGACAATAAGGCATCATGCTGGTTGGAAATCAACGACAGTCGCTGAGGGTTATGTCGTGAACTCCATTGAAAATAAGACCAAAATTGCTAATCAGGTTTTAGTAGGCACCACTACTAGGTCAATCACAAAAACTGTAAATGTAAGCGAAAGTAATATTCCTTCTAATATTAATTTTGAAAATTGTACAAATGTAACATTTAATTTAAATGTCAATAAATAATTTCAATGTTATCTTTTTTTTGCATGAACCACAAACGTTCTCCATAATGTAAACTCCCTTGGAAGCATTATTCCGTTGGGAATAATCGACTACTTCTGTTTTAATTTTGATGTCATAGAAACTGATTTCTACTCCCGACCGTGGAAAAAACTTTTCAATTATTCTATAGTTCTCATGGTAATAACTGATGAAAATTATAAATTCTTAATGGTTTATATTGGAGCATACGGAAAAGACAGTGATGGAGGTACTTATGCTAATAGGAATTTTACAAAGACATAGAAAATGGTTGTGAACTGTAAAAACAAATTGCCAAATTCTGATATAATAGTTCCGTATGTGTTTTTAGCTGACGAAGCATTTCCCCTGCGTTCTTATTATTAAGACCTTCTCCAAGAAGCCAATTGCAAAGCAACTGTGAGAAAGAGCAATTCAATTATCGTTTATCTAGGGCAAGAATGGTCGTAGAGTGTTCGTTTGGAATTGCAGCTGCCAAGTTTAGAATTCTACTTAAACCAATAGAAAAAAATTTTTAACGCTGTACATATTATGAAAGCAATATGCATTTTACACAATACTATAATTGATTTAGAGAACGCAAATATAAATGATAACATTAAAGAAAGTTATTTACAATTAGATAATGTAACAGCTTCTAGAAGTACTAATCGAAATTTTACACAATACTTTACTTGTAATTAAATATACATACATACAATATGTATATCTCAATTTGAAACGAAATTAATCACATGTATATATAAATAATATATTATATAAAAGTTTCGTACCTGTTTTTTTAAATCAGTAGCAATTTCGTCCCACTCCTTTTCTGCCTTTAATCTATTTTTATAATTTGTATTCCATTTGTTCCACAGTAATGGCTTTTTCTGCACTTCTTCTTCTAGTGGTGTTCCTCAAGGATCTAATCTGGGTCTTTTGTTGTTTATTCTATTTATAAATGACCTATTAACTTCACTATCTTGCTCTGTTCTTGCATATGCCGATGACGTTACAATATTTTCCAGTATCTGCAGCCAGGATGATGTTATCAGCCTTCAGCGTAATATAAATATAATAGTTGACTGGTCAAAAACTAATAATTTAGTACTAAATGCTGATAACTGTCACTTTTTATCATTTACTCGGAAAACAAATTATCACTGTTCTACTTATCAACTTTGTGGTCACTCACGCACGAAAGTTACTAATATTAAAGATCTGGGTGTCTTTTTTGACACAACACTGTCATTCAATCTACACATTGAAAAATTTGCTCGTCTGCCTCACAAATGCTAGGCTTCCTCGTGAGATCCTTTAAATATTTTAATCATACCTCTCTTAAAAGATCTGTATACTTTGCATTCGTCTTATCCAAGTTGGAATACGCATCCATTATTTGGTTTCTATTTTATGCTTCACAACAACGGCCACTAGAAGGTGTTCAACGCCGTTTGCTCAAGTTTCTTTCTATAAAAATGGATGGCGTGTATCCACCCTGGAGCACATCTTACAGCGATCTTCTCCAGGTTCATCAAATACGATCATTGGCTTGCCGGCGTAATTTACATATGCAAAATTTTTATGCAAATCCATGGTTTCACAGAAAAACAGGAAGTAGAATGGATGAACAATGTCGTATATGAAACACGAAACATTAAGTGGTGTAAACCAAGTATTTCGCCAGATCCTGTCGTGGTACTGCCAGCACCGATAGATTTTTTTATGAAGTATGTACCAGAAGAAATATTTCAGAAAATGGTAGATATGACAAACTTTTATGCAGCTCAGAAAAATATACCATGATTTTCCCCAACAACGGTTCAGGACATATTGCAATTGGAAATTTGCAGTCTCCCAGCATGTACTGGAGCCTGAAGTACGGAGTTCCGTTGATAAAGGAGTCTATAAGCTTTCTTAGATTTTTCAAACTTTGCCAAACAGTTCACCTGGTAGATATTACCAGTCCACCTGAGAATAACAACGCCAGGTTATGGAAAGTTCGATATATATATATATGATTCTATCAGAAAAAGATGTCAAGAGTTTACTCTTGAAACTAACCTTTGCGTGGATGAGCAAATGGTCCCCTTTAAAGGCCGAATTAACATTAAGCAGTATGTTAACACGTTGACTGCGTCACATGCCCCTGGGGGCATGTTGCGTTCTTGATTTGTGTGCGATAGAAAATTTGACAGTTTTGTCACTGCGTGCGAATGGAATATCTCTGTTAATTGTTGGCCAATTTTAATTTTATAAATAGAGAATAATTCAGAATTGCAACTACTGTATTATACTACTATTGCTAATGCACATGCCTCCGCAAATCACATATAAATAGATACTTAACTATAGGCTATAATACGATGTTTTTTGAGGTGGGTGGGTCGTCGCAGCGGTGAAGAGGGATTTTTATGCAAGCAACACAATTAACAACTATGTTTGTGTATATAAACTACAATTCAGGCGGAAAAATATACATAAGAACACGAGAGAGATAATTCGGTACTTTTTTGAAAGTTGTCTACCGCAACAGCAAATTTACGTGAATGCAACAGTTTGTTCTTCTTTCAGTATTGTTTAGTATTTGTAATGCGTTTGTGCCAAGTCTATGTAGTTAACACGCTTACATTGACGGTTTAATTTTAATCTTGTAGATACTATTATTTATTTGTATTTGAATTGTATTATTTTTTGTTAATAGTTTTAATTTTATTATTTGTAAGATACTATGTAAATAGTGAAGTTAAAAGAATCTGAAGAAATTGGTGTGCTCCTGGATACGCAATCGTAAGTAAACAAAAATATGCGAGTGTTAAGTTAAATATTTTAAAGGTTGAAATATGTTTTTTTAATTTTAATGATTTCAAACCGATACATATAGGTTTTCTGTTTTCAATTGTAATATATATGTATTTGAATTATCGATTATTTTTCATTGTTGTGGTATAAATTTGAACTTGTGAAAATGCTGTTGTGCTACTTTGTAATATAACATTTAGCAATTAAAATGTAAAACTTGCAATATCCGGCATTCTATTTCTCAAAGCTACCTGAGTCAGTAATCTACATATATATTTAAGATATATAAAAACATTAATTTGTTTTGTCAGTTGTGTCGGTGAAAGAATGTTTCGTGATACTTTGCATGTTAAACGCATTATTTCCATAATTTCAGAACATTGTTATTATTGTAATTGTACCTAAAATTGAATATTGATAAGTGATAAATGTGTTCCGTTCTTCCATACTGTTAAGCATAGAACTCACTTGCACAAACTTACATATGTTCTAGCAATAATACTCGGTAAGTAGGTATAATGAGAATACTAATACAATATAAAAGTACAAAAAAATCCAAATAAATATACTGCCGACTATACATAGCAATATTACAGGTTGCATATTCACACTTCCCCTTCCGTCTACCGCGGGCCGTACCACCGCTCTGACATGGGTATGAATTTTCTTATTGAGTTACGAGTCTATTTTAGGTTGTCTGTGTATGCCTCCGGCGGCATGTCACGCACACACGCGGCATGTGTTGAACACGTGCATTTTTGTTTGAATGCAGTACCCTATTTAGTCATTTACGTGACAGTGCACAAGACAGTGCACGCACATTTGCTACATTTTATTTATTTATGTTTATTAGTGTTGACATAAAAGTGAGTGTTAGATCAAAATATATAATTGCATTAAAAAAAGCAGAAAGTGAAGTGTCCGAGAATAATCGCCAAACAATACAGGAATCTGACAACTGAAGATGAAGTTCAAAACAATTAATTGAAAATAAGGACTCAGAAAACGAAGAAAATATAGAAAATATAACAGAAATGGACAGCAATAAAAATGAAGAATAAACTTTTGGAAATAACTCTCAAGGTCTATCGGATTCCGATAGTTTACAAGATCCTTTTAGCAATGATGATTCTATCATGGATACTGACTATACACGTAGGTTCAGATCGCATTGCACCATAGGAAGTTACAATATACGTATGGAACGCAGTGCGATTTGGCAATGCGCTAGTCATGCGACACAAGTTCGATCGTCGACTCGCACAGAACGAATATGCCAACGACTGCATCCTCGCTCGGTTTAAATTCAACTGAATTGTGGATGCATGTGTCTCACTAGACACAGGCTATAACGCGAAGAGAGCGATACGCTGTTGCAATTAATACTGCCTATGGTGCATTGTGAGCTGAACCTATCTGTATACCTAATTATTCATCCTGATCCGATAGTTCCGATATTTAAGTAATCTCTACAACAAATTACGATGATGCTGACGCTGATGTAAAACCCCTTAATAGCGCTTATAAAAATGAATGCACCGATGTAAGAAATGTTAATATTGAGGATAATACTACTCCGTTTAATAATCGCAGAAGCTCTTTTTCTGATATTTTTGATGACTCTAGTATATACAAACCGATAGATGTTTTCAATTATTTTATCACAGGCGAAGTGTTAAACATTATTGTTAGTGAAACTAACAACTATGCTAATCAACAATTGAATTCAAACCAAAGACGAAAATCAAGATTGAATAAATGGACGCCATCAAACATAGATGAAATTAAGGCATTTTTGGGCGTTACCTTAGCCATGGGTCTAAGTTCAGTGCCACATATAAATTTGTACTGGTCAAAGGATGATATATATTCTAATAAATTTATAGCAAACGTGATAAGTCGAGATCGATATCGTCTGTTATTAAAACTTACACATTTTACAGCCAACGAAACTTCTGATACAACTAGTAGTCTATATAAAATAGAAAATGTATTTTCGAAGATACTCGCAAATTTTCAAAGTGTATTACTATCTGGTGATGTACTTGTAATTGACGAATCTATGATAGCATTTAGGAGACGACTTCATTTTCGTGAGCACATAACAAATAAAACGCGTAAGTACGGCGTTAAAATATACTGATATAGTAATGGGTCATCTTAAGTGCGGCTTTCCATGTATAACAGCAGAATTCTAGGAGCACGTTGCCATATCGTACCGATCATGCCACGAGAATCGTGCGCCTGCGTCATTTGCCTTCACAACGCTCCGCTCGGCATTTAACAGGATGTTCTCGCGGAATAAACAACATTTAAAATACAACATAACTATGTACTTATGTACATACTTGGAATATTTTTACCGATAATATCAACTTAATCATAGTACATGTTATAATGCATATTTCATAAATATTTTTAATACAAAAAATGGAAAGAAAGAATTCAAAGGACGAAGGCGAGACGAAATAATTGACAGCAGCGAAGACACACTCTCAATACGAGCTAGATTAATACTGCCACACTATTAACTAGTAATACTTATAGTTTGGCGGGGGCATATCGAAGAAAGACTGCGAGTTATATGACTGTAATACTTATAAACGCTAAAGCACGAACTCAGCAAATAATATCTATATAAGCAAATGTATGTCACTGTATGTCAGTCAGTACTAATAAAGCTCTTAGTCCGTACTCATCGTATAGGGGAGCGTGGTCTATATATGATCTGGCAACCTTGTTTAAGTTTTGCTTCGAGTGCCAAACCTCTTTGTTGTGTCATCCGTTCATACTCGTTGTGTTTTTAAGAAACTTGTGGTCTCTGACAAATATTAAGGAGATATTTTTAATTTTAAATAAAAATGTAAGTTCATGTGTAGCATTTCTACATTTAAAGTCAAATAGTTTTGTTTATAACTCTTTTAATAATAAAGATCCTTAAATCAAATTAATATGATTTGAGGTTATGATGTCAGAGAGTAGACCGGTATGTAAGGAATAGTTTTAGATGTTGCCTATTTTAAGGAATAAGTTAGAATTTATTTTTTTCATGGAGTGGTCTATACTGGGAAATGTCTAAGTGGTGCATACTGGGACACCCTAAAAAGTGGTCTATACTGGGACGCATATAAATAATGTATGTTTTAAGCATTTTCCTGACGAATTTTATTCGCAAAAATAAAAATTGGTTTCTGATAAATTCATTGTAACTTTTGTATATCTAAAACATACAAATGTTTTCGATATTATATAAAAATATTTAGACAACAATTTTTATCGCTGGTGTTGTGTCTTGCAGATTTTTTAACAATGCCTAAGTGGCCGAGGGGAAAGTTGCAAGATCACTATGAAGATAGTGCTATACTTCACATGGAAAAAGCAAACCAAATGAAGAAAGCAGTCCTACAAATAATCAGCGGTCAAAAAACTTTGAGAGAAGCAGCAACACATTTAATATCAAAATCGGCTTTGCAACGTCACGTTTCAAAATATAAGGGTCTCTCAGATGATGCAAAAGCTAAATATGATTTTTCACATAAACATGGGTATAAATCCGTTTTTACTGAAGCAGAGAAAGCTATGCTGGCACAGTATTTGCTTGATGCCTCTTATATGTGCTATGGTTTAACTGAAAGAGAAACCAGAATTTTGGCATATTCGTTTGCCGTTACAAATTCCATCGTTGTACCAGACACATGGAATGCAAATGGTGCCGCTGGGGGTGAGCGGATGAAAAATTTCCGACATCGTAATTCTCGGTTAAAATTACGCACACCTGAAGCTACGAGCTTGTCTCGAGCAACTAGCTTTAACAAACACAATATTTCCGAGTTTTTTTTTAATTTGACAGCTGTCCTTCAAAAGTACAAATTTTGTGCAAGTGACATTTATAATTTAGATGAGACAGGTGTTACGACTGTACACAAGCCTCCAAAAGTATTAGCGCAAAGTGGTTGCAAACAAGTCGGAAAAATCACTTCTGGAGAACGAGGTATTTTAGTAACCCTATGTTGTGTAATATCCGGAAATGGTACTTTTATTCCCCCATTCATGGTTTTCCCAAGAAAAAATTTGTGCAAAAAATGTTACAACACGCTCCACCTGGTTCTGGCGGCTCCGCATTTTCTTCAGGTTGGATGACTTCGAATACGTTTTCAGAATGTATGGATCATATTATTAAACATACTAACTGCTCTCCTGAGAAAAAGATATTGATCATATTGGACAACCACGAAAGTCAGTACGCAGTGGATGCTTTGAAAAAAGCAAAAGATAATGGCATAATATTATTAACTCTACCACCACACTGCAGTCATCGGATGCAACCTTTGGACGTTTCCTGCTTTGGACCTTTCAAATCTTACTATAATAGAGCAGCTGATGAATGGATGATTAATCACCCAGGCACACCTCTAACAATTTATAATATAAGTGAAGTTGTTGGTAAAGCATTCCCGTTAGCTATTACCCCAACCAATATTTTAAAAGGTTTCCAGAAAACTGGAATTTGTCCTTTGAATTCCAACATTTTTACAGATCAAGATTTCATGATGTCTTACGTCACAGACCGGCCATTTGAAGTTGCAACTTTACCAAATCCTGAACCTCAAAATACTGTAACAAGCGAAGCAAATACTGCCCCCGAGTCGTCCATTGAAGTTCATAATGTTGGATTTGATGTTACCTTAGAAAAAATATCAGTTGATTCCAATGATATTACTACTGCTTATTTCCAACCTCCTGATGAACCTGTAGTAGCTGGACCTTCTCATTCTAAAGCATCAATGTTAGTAACACCTGAAGCCATTCGACCTCACCCCAAAGCAGCTCCTAGGAAAAATACTACCAAGAGAAAGAAAGGCCAATCATTAATACTTACAGACACTCCTATAAAAGATAGATTAGAAGAAGAGTATAGACAACGACAAGACAAAAAACAGTTAAAAGAAAATAAGAAACAGAAAGTGACAAAACAAGTGTTTGGAACATAAAAAAAAATAAACTGAAAAAGATAAGAAACTACGTGCCGATATTTTACATAAAAAAATGAAAAACGATACAGTCAAGCTCTGAAGAGTCCGAAACCGAGGATTCCATTGATGAAAACGCACTATGTGATGATGAGGATAACGATATGGAACTAGAAGTTCAAATTGGCGATTTTGTTATTGTGAAATACCCTACCAAGCAAGCTGCTCGTCATTATGCTGGATATGTTGAAGACGTCGTTAACGGCGAATATGTGGTTTCTTTCCTTCGTAAAGTATTTGGTCACACATTTACATATCCCAAGGAAGAAGATGTGGACACCATAGAACCAGACAACATTGTTAGGAGTTTACCAAAACCTTCTGCTATAGGTTCAACGAAACGTTCATCGTGTCAGCTACAGTTCCAATTTGATTTTTCGCCATATAATATGTTTTAATTCCTGATTATTATGTGTGCCATTCGTTTACATGTTATATATTTAAAAAAAAATAAATTTTTCAATAGCATCAATATTCCTTCCTCAATATCTATGCTTAAATTATATTAGTCCCAACATAAACCATACGTGTCCCGGTATGAACCAATAAGAGGCCCACTATGAACCAATATTGGTCTATACCGGGACACATGGTTCATACTGGGAAGATCAACATACATTTTTTTCGGTTAACTTTATCTAAACCCACAATTGACACATAATTGAGAGTATACGTAGTAGTGATTTTATCCCCTTAAAACTTTAAAAAAATTGAAAGTGCGTCTGAAAAACTTAAATATTCAAAACTGTCCCACTATAAACCACGCTCCCCTACTCTATTTTTATCCGAACAAAAACAAAATGTGTTAATTTAAAAACTTTCAAAATAAAGATTAAAAAAAACATCGTTACCTCTCGACACGACGTAACGGGCGCAGTCAGTAGGATACTTTCACGCAGTGCAAAAAGTAAAATTCGTAGTGTTCTGTGGCGTGTCTCAACACCTCACAATATCGGTGATAATCTTAGATTTAGAAATCCTGTAAATCTAGAAATAGCAATGGCATATGTAATCGAGGAAGAAAATGTCATGTATTCAGTTGGTTCAAGTGCTAATTTAAATCAAAATTATAAGCATGTTAAACCCATGACACCTCATAATAACAAAATTATGACTAAAAAATCAAACCCTCAGCAAGCTAATAGAAATCAGACATTCATATCTAGTTACATTCCACCACCAATGCAAAGAAATTACCCTGTACAAGTAAATCCATTTGCACAAACACAATTTCAATCATTTCAACAAAATCAACCGCAACAACAATCATTCGAACAACATCAGATGAAACCATCAACTTTCGCTAAACCTTCAACGTCAGGAATACAACCAAAACCCCCATCATTTCAATTTTCTAGATCGCCGGGACAAATGCAAGAGCAAAAGAAAACCTTCAAACCAACACCAATGGAATTAGGAACCGTTTCAAAACAACATATTCCACTACAAAAAATGGAACAGAGAAAAATTACACCAACAAGAAGACAATGAACAAGAGGAATATAAATATCAACCTGAATGGGATGATAATACGGAACCCTTTCCCTGGGAACCCCAGGAACAACCAGAGGAGCCTGAAGAAAACGCAAATTTTCATTAAGAGCCTCGGAAGAACATCAAAATGAAATAATAAGTTTAAATAACCATCATTCATCTCGTCTACCTTATATTAATTTACCCGAAATTAATACGGAAATGTTAGTAGATACCGGAGCGTCAGCTTCATCTATTAGTACTTCTATGGCAAAAAACGAATTCCCCGAATATATCCAATATTCCCCATTTACTGTATCAACAGCTCATGGACAAACACGGCATAATTACATAATTGAAATACCATCTTTAAAAACGTTCAATGTCCCTGAACAAATGCATAAATTGAATATCTTTGACTTCAAAATATTACGACGGAATTAATAGGTTTAAAATTATTACAGCAATTAAATGCGATAATAGATATTAAAAACAAACTCCTACGAACTGATTACGGAACAATACCTCGTTATTTCGAAACTTGTGAATATACGATAGGCTCACGCGAACGTAGAATCTTTAAAGTGCCAGTGATCCATAATGCAAATAATATTTTACTACATCATCAGATGATAAGTAAACACGTAAAGGTACCAGAAACATTGGCTCGTGCGGAGCATTACCATGCAATTACAGAGTGCGTTAACTTTAATAATTACCCAGTTAATATCATTTGATAAGCCACTCAAAACAAAAGTCTTTGTTAATTCACCTTGTAATACCCAACTAAGTACTAATATATCATCGCAACAACTAGACACATTATTACGCGACAATGTATTATCAAAACTGCGAACACATCATCTAAATACGGAGGAACGCGTCGCTATAATAAAAAATGCTTACAATATAAAGACATTTGTTACGACGAACGTTTACCGTTGACCTTCGCATCTGAAATAAAACACACTCTAAACTTAAAAGATGAAATCCCGATTTATCTAATACCCTACCGCAAAGCCCCTGCTCAAAAAGAACAAATAAATAAACAAGTAGAAACATTGTTAGAGCAAGACATCATACAGGAAAGCCATAGCCCATGGAGTGCCCCAGTTTCCATAGTACCGAAGAAAATGGACGCCAGTGGCAAACAAAAGTGGAGAATGGACATCGATTATCGAAAATTAAATGAAAAAACGATTGACGATAAATACCCGTTACCTAATATTTAGGATATTAGATTTAGATATAGGAAGAGCGCAATACTTTACAACGTTAGCCTTAGCAAGCGGATATCACCAAATCGAGATGGAGCCAAAAGACATCCCAAAAACTGCTTTCAGCACAGAAAATGGACATTACGAATTTAAAAGATTGCCATTTGGATTAAAAAGTGCCCCATCAACTTTTCAGCGAGGAATGAACAACATATTACGAGGATTAACGGATACAATATGTCACGTGTATCTAGACAACATAATAATCTACAGTACCCGTTTACAAGAACATCTGGAAAAAATTTACAAAGTTTTTAATAGGTTACGAAATGCAAAAGTCAAAATTCAATTAGATAAATGTGAATTTTTACGAAAAGAAGTAAAATATCTAGGTCATACAATTACCCCAGAAGGAGTTAAACCAAACCCACAAAAAATCGAAGCAATAAAAAATTCCCACTTCCGAAAATACAAACAGAAATTAAAAGCTTTTTTTAAGACTTTTAGGTTATTACCGAAAATTCATATAAAATTTTGCGGAAATTACGAAATGTTTAAAGAAAAAGAGTAAAGTAAAAATTGATAAAGAATATATAGATTGTTTTTCACGTTGTAAAAATTTACTTTGTAACGAACCAATTTTACAATACCCTGATTTCGCTAAACCCTTTATAGTCAAAACGGACGGTAGTAACATAGCCTTACGAGTAGGTGCAGTATTAAGTCAAGGAACAATAGGCGCAGATAGACCAGTTTGTTACGCAAGTAGAACTTTATCTGAAACTGAAACTCCACAATAGAAAAAGAATTGTTAGCCATAGTATGGGCAACCAAATACTTTCGACCATATTTATTTGGACAAAAATTCTATATTTATACAGACCATAGACCCCTTGTTTGGTTATCCAGTTTGAAAGAACCAAATAGTAAATTAAGTCGTTGGAAGATCAAATTAGGAGAGTATAATTATGAAATTATATGTAAAAAGGGCAAATATAATACTAACGCCGATGCAGTAAGTAGAGTAGAGATTAATCTTAATGAAACCGAGAGCGTAATGGTAAATGTAACTGATCAAGAGCTAGAAAGTTTAATCAATGATCTATTAACAAATAATGATCCAATAGGCACAGCAGATTTACCAAATACCCAATTCAGCCAAGAACCAGAGCCCGAGGATAACGAATTAAGACATCCAGGACCAAGCAGAATCCAACCGATAGGACGAAACAATATCAGAATAGATGATCCACCAGAGCAGCAAGAAATAATTAGCGACTCAGACCATTCAAATGTGAATGTGGAACCTCAAAATTCAATACCTATTTTAGACGAAGCAATCGATATAAAAACCAATACAGTTCATCATTCAATTTTGGCACCTAGACAACACACACAAAAATTTACAAATATTGGAAAGAAGAAAACAATATTCAGTCAAGATAAACCAAGAAAACCTAGCAGAAAAACTATGAAAGAATACATGACTCAAGGAAAATACTACATACATTGAAGTGATGAAATTTATAAATATGTCAACTCTATATTCAACATTTCACAGATCAAGGACCAACAATTTATCGGTGTATCAAACGATTAAAATTAATCACTAATGAAGCGGAAAAGATTGAGATTATACAACAACAACACTAAGGAAAAACTAATCACCGTGGAATTAATGAAACCTGTAAAGAATAGAACAAAAATATTTTTGGAAAACCTGCAAAGGATGTCAGTAAGTATATATATATATTTTTTTTAAGTGAGGAAAAATGCCTTAACGCACCATCAGGGACGAGACCCGTCCCCGGTGTGTGGGGCTCCCACCCACTAAAAAACCTCACTTTGTCAGGTGTAGAATCCATCCCGGAACCGCTGGTCGCATTACTTCAGGATGGCACCTCGTAGTTAGCCTCGGTCGGCTGCCTCCATTGCTTGGGTCTCTCTCTTCTTCTCCTTCAGCACCTTCTCGACGAACGTGGCGATCTTCTGCCAGTGGTCGTGCCCGGACAGCATCCTTTGCACGACGTTATCCGGCGTTAGAGGTCCTACTTCGTGTTGTAGCACGGCTCTGTAGTCACTCCACCTCTCGCATTCGAAGAAGGTGTGGTGAGCATCATCTTCCGCAGAGTCGTGATACTGACATGTCGCGTTCTCTGCTTTACCCATTCGAGCCAGGTATGCGTTGAAATACCCGTGTCCGCTGAAAAACTGGGTGAGGTAGTAATTTACCTCGCCGTGGTCTCGGTTCATCCACTCCGTGATGTTGCGGATGAGTCTGGCCGTCCACCGTCCTCTCGTGTCGTTCTGCCAGCGCTCTTGCCAACATTGTCGTGTGAGCGCTTTAGCGTCCGCTCTTGCTTGCCGTGAGCCGACGTCTTGTCGTGTCTCGTAGACTCTCTTCTTTTCTTGAGCCAGTAAGTCTATCGGGGTTACTCCTGCGATCACGAGCACCGCCGGTTCGGAAACCGTACGGTATGCGCTGGCGATCCTGAGTGCTCCCCGTCGCTGTACTGAAGCCATCCGCTTTCTGTACTTCTCCTGCTGTAAAGCGTCAGCCCAGATCTCGCTTCCATACAACAGTATGGAATGGGTGACGGTCATTAGTAGCCGGCGTTTACTCGCCGTCGGTCCTCCTACGTTGGCCATTAGTCGGCTCAACATCGTCGTTACTTTAGCGGCCTTATCGCTCGACGACTGAATCTGTTGCCAGAAGGTCATCTTGCTGTCGAGCCGCAGTCCGAGGTACTTCACGGAAGTTGTAGTGGTTATGACTTCCGTATCCACCGTCATCTCGATCTCCCTAGGGATTCTTCTCCTGGTCAGTAGAACGACCTCGGTCTTCTCCGTTGCCAGGGTCAGGCCGTGTTCGTCCATCCATGTGGTGACTCTTCTCATTACCTGGTTGAGCCTTCTCTGGGCATCCGCCTCGTCACGCGCTAGGATGACTGCCGCTACGTCGTCTGCGTATCCTATCAGATACGCATCTTGCGGCAGCTCCATTCGGAGGATCCCGTCGTAGGACACATTCCATAAGTCGGGGCCCAGTATGGAACCCTGCGCCGCTCCCGCTGTTATCTTCTTCGTGCACGGCCCGCCTGCGGTGTCGTAGACCAGCTTCCTGTCGCTAAGGTAGCTGCGTATCATCCTAAGTAAATAGGATGGCGTGTCGAACGTGTTCTGCAAGGAGTCAAGAATGACGTCCCATCTCGCCGAGTTGAAGGCGTTTCTTACGTCCAATGTGACGAGCATCACCAGGGGTCTCGAGTAATGATTTCCCCGTTGAGCGGCTTCGAAGGTCTCCACTACCTGCGCTACGGCGCCGACGGTGGAGTGTCCTTTCCTGAAGCCATGCTGTCTCTCGGACAGGCCTCCCGCGTCGTCTATGCTGCTTTCCAGTCGTGTCTTGAGCAGTCTTTCCAGTAGCTTGCCAGCCGTGTCCAGCATACATAGCGGTCTGTATGCCGATGCAGTGGTTGGGTCGCCCTTGCCTTTGCTTATCAGCACGAGTCGCTGTGCCTTCCATTTCTTGCAGAACGCTCCTTCTGTTAGACAGCGGTTGTACATGTTCAGAAGCAGATCTGGGCAGACGTGCGCCACAATCTTGAGAGCTTCCGTCGGAATTCCGTCGGGTCCAGGTGCCTTCCGGTTCTGTAGGGAGTTCGCCGCTCTTGACAATTCATCTCCGCTAAAAAGCGGGATGTTGTTCAATCGCTCGTCCTCCATTTCCGCAGTTCTCTCCGGGTGGGTAGGGAACAACGTGTCAACGATGTTCCGCATCCGATCTCGTTCGAGGACTGGATTCGCCGTCTTCGTCGTGAACTTCTGCATGACGATCTTGTACCCAAGGCCCCATGGGTCGTTGTCAACGTCCTGCCGCAGCTCCTCCCACTTACGTTTCTTGCTCCTGTAAGTCAGTAAGTATATAATAATAATAATAATAATAATAATAAATGATCTTTATTTTCTGCACTTAATATACATTTATCTGTTATTATACAAAATCATCATTAAAAAGTACACAGAAAAAGGGGAAATTCAGTTAAAACTGTTTTTCAATTTAACCTTAAATAAATAGTTAGATACATAATGAATAGCGAACATAAACCTAGGCAATAAGCAAATACAGAGTTAATTTGACAGATATTATCAATAAGGTAGAGGTAAAGGTGTTGGGACCGACGCAACGTGACACAATTAAACAAATTGAATGGGCTAGTAAGCCCTTCTTAAACAAAACTAAACTGTAGCGTATACATAAAATTTCGAGATATAAAAAAAAGTCAACTGTACAAATTGAAAAAGGTAACGAAAGTACGCTCTTTTAAAGGCGAAGCTGGTGTTGCATCGCTTCACAGGTTGAGGGATACTGTTATACAAATATGTAATTTGGTAGGAGTAGGCTTTTTGAAAAATTCATGTTTATGAATTGGTGGAGTTAGTGTACCTCTAAATCGAATATTTAGAGTATGAACATCAGACCTAAAGATTATTTTATTGTAAAGATAAGGTGGCTTCTGAGTTAAAATAATTTTATGGTACAGGCAGGCCGAATGAAGAGTCCGGCGACAACTCATATTCAACCAGTTGATATCATGTAATCTATGACTAACATGCTCATGGCGCCTTATGCCAAAAATTAAGCGCAGACATGAATTCTGAACTTTCTGGATTTTTTGTTTAGCAGCAAAAGTAATAAATGGAGAATATATAACATCGCAATAGTTAAAATGTGACAGAACTAATGATTCACATAACATCGTTTTAATTTTGCGGTTCAAGAACGTTCTATTGCTGTAAACAAGCCCAAGACTGCTGTAGGCCTTTTGCGTACACATGTTGATGTGTTCATTGAATTTAAGATTTTCATCAATTAACAGACCAAGACTTTTCATTGAATTTGTAAAACGAAGTTGCATACCATCAAGCTTTATATTCATATTCGCGGCAAGCCGTTCTCTCTGATTGGTTGAAGCAAAAAGCATCACTTCAGTTTTGCCAGGGTTGATGTTAAGCGCGTGTCGTCGTGCCATATCTGTAATATTTTGGAGATCCTCATTAATACGTTTACAAGCCTCATCAGCTTCGTTTGGAGCAAATGAAAAATATAATTGTATGTCATCCGCATAGAAGTGAGCTCTACAGTACTTAATGCTGCTATTCAAGTTGCTAGTATATAAACTATACAAGAGAGGACCGAGGACCGAACCCTGTGGAACACCGGATGTCAGGACAAGAGGTTCCGATATATGCTCGTCTATAATAACCGATTGTGTTCTATTTGTTACATAGGAATATAATAACTTTGTGGAAAGTGCGTCAAGACCACAGAAATGTAAAATTGATGCTAGAAGTTCATAGTCAATGGTATCAAATGCCTTCGAAAAGTCTAAGAGACACAGAACTGAAGCTCTTCCCCGTCCAATGCAGCGACAATATCATCCACAATTGTTAGTAACGCAGTTGCACAACTAAATCCTGCGCGAAACCCCGATTGAGTGGTAGGTATGATGTTATTGTTATAAATATAGCCTTGCAACTGTTCAATAAGTACCTTCTCGGCCACTTTAGAGAATATTGGAAGAATACTAATAGGTCTTAAATCAGAGAATGTCGCGGGGTTGTTCTTGTTTGGTAATGGTTTTACTAGGGCACGTTTCCATGCGCTTGGAAAAATACCAGTCGTAATGGATATATTAATTATATTTCTTAAATATGGAATGATATGTGGACAAGCAAGTTTAACAAGTTGAATATTTAAACCGTCGATGTCAGTGGATCTGCTCTTACTGCTACTGACGGCACTCAACACATCCTCGTCAGTGACTGGCGCAAAACTAAAAGTTAAGTTGGTAATCCTGTTGATATTGTAAAATATGCGGAGGTCATTATCAAATGGTAAACCTAAAATGGAGTTGATGAAATGGATATTTATGTCATTCGGTTTACGTAAATGTACTGGAATATCAGTTCTACTCTTGCTGCATATACCCACTGACTTTAAAACATCCCAAACATGTCCACTCCTATTTCTTATTCTGAACTCTACGAAAGCTTTTTTCTCTCTGGCTATAGCAGTATTGGTAACATTTCTTAATTCTTTATAGTAATTCCATTTTGCGGCACTTTTAGTGCGTTTAAAACTTTTAAGGGCTTGGTCACGTAAAGTTTGCATTTGTTTAATGGTATCGGTTAGCCATGGTGCTGGCGGATTCATGAACCTGCAACGCTTAAGGGGAGCGTGAGCATTAATTATGTTCAACAGATTAGCAGTAAGAAATTCTACACCGTCATCAACATCAGCGCAGTCAAATAAAAGGAAACATGGTATTTGGTAGAGATCTGACACGAAAGACTCGTAATTGAAATATTTGAAAGAACGGATAGTCTTGTATAATGGATAATTTGAAGGCGAAGGAAAATTCAACTGGCAAAATACTAAATCATGATCAGAGATTCCATGCACACTGACAGTGCCTTTGTCAATGATATCGCTTACTTCGGAAACACATATAACATCGATTAAGGTGGCCGTCGTGCTCGTACTTCTAGTAGGAAATTCAATGACTTGTGAAAATCCTATCGAATCTAACATATCTTGAAAATAAATCTTATCATAAGAACTACTTAACATATTAATGTTAACATCACCTACAAAAAGTATTCTATCGTGTGAAGGGATAATTTCGGATAGAGTGATTTCGAGTTCATTCACAAAGGAAGAATAATTATATGATGGTGGCCTGTATATAACACCAACAGCTAGATTTACCTTACCAATGTGAAATGAGATCCATAATTGCTCAATGGCACTGGACACATCAATGAATCTGAATGAAATGTTATAATTAATGTAAAACGCCACTCCACCACCCCTACAAGGACGATCTTTACGAATTAATGAATAATTGTTAATATTAAGATAATTACTAGCAACCTTAGAGAATAGCCATGTTTCACTTAAACCTATAATATCATAATTTGAGTCTTGAATCAGTGTTTTATAGCGGTCGAACTTAGAAAACAAGGATCGTATGTTGAGATGTGAGACTTTTAACCTGGAAGCCATAACCCCTACCAATATCTGCCCAATTTCATTACCCTTCCGTACCAAAAAAAAAAAAGCCGCTCAATGGTCTTAATTTGTTGGTGAAATCTCTCGCCGTGTTCGTCACTTACGTCACCGAGATTGTCCGGAAAGAAATTCAAATGCGAATGCAAGAAATGGATTTTTAGGTTCGGTTGATGGTTCGTCATCTCAATACCTTGCATTTGGGTACCAAGAACGACCCAATCGGACATTTCTAGCTCGAGATATGATTTGACAAGTGAAAAAAGGTCGACAAAATTAAAAAATTATAATATCTCAAAAACTGTTCCATAAAAAAAAATTTAACCTTGATTTTCGAATTCAGCGGAAGAATATACATAAGGAAGTCTAACTCTCATCAAATGTACATGAAAAAAATTTCATTTTGTAAACTACTGTAATATGTATTAATGTATTAATTATTATAAGTATAATAATATACAAAGTAAAGCAATATAGAAGGAAGAATATCATCACGAAGCCACGAAGCCAACCATTGAACTCTCCACCTTTGCCCCAAAGTAACCAAAGGGTGAATCTTTAATCTAAGAGGGGAGGAGTTGTATGACTGTAATACTTATAATCGCTAAAGTACGAACTCAGCAAATAATATCTATATAAGCAAATGTATATCACTGTATGTCAGTCAGTACTGATAAAGCTCTTAGTCCGTACTCATCGTATACTCTATTTTTATCCGAACAAAAACAAAATGTGTTAATTTAAAAAAACATCGTTACCTCTCGGCTCGACGTAACTTGCGTGAAAAAGCGGGGAGGGGGAGGGGGTTCTCGTTGGTACATACGATGCAATACTGGCAACTGCGACGTGTTTACATAGGTTTACGTGCCGATTAAAGGTGTTCTGTTTCCGAACGTGTATAAACTCTGTTCACCAGAAGGATATGCTTTTAATATGATAGTGTTGCTGGAAAAGATGTCAATTCAATGTAGTTCAATGTAGGACATTCTGAATCTGTTGTTCTCAAATTGTTAGAATGCGTTGAAAATTGTTTTCGGTAAAACTTTATTTGCTGATAATTTTTATTCTGGCATTCCGTTTGCAGAAAAACTATTTCAAAAAATATGACATACTGTGGAACCTTGAGAGGATAGAAGAGGTCTTCCAAAAACTTTCACGAGTAAAAACATAAAAAAGGAGAAATTTTTAGTACACAGAGACAAGATATAAAAATTATCAAATGGATGGATAAACGTCCAGTTCTTATGCTTACTAGTGTACCTAGTCATGGAATAAATCTTATTCCAATTGGCAAAAAAATAAGAACTGTGAAATTATTTTGAAACCAAAATGCATAATAGACTATAATCCTGCTAAAAAAGGAGTGGATTATTCTGATCAAATGGCTTCGTATCATACGGTATTGCGCAGAAGTTTAAAGTCGTATAGGTAAGTGAAAGTTGCAAAAATTCTTGCATTTAATTTTTTTTATTCTAGAAAAGTGGGTTTCGAACTAATTCTTGAAACAGCAGTTGTTAACTCCCTGCTGGTATATAATACGTGTGCAGACACGAAATTAAGTATAACCGAATTCAGACGTGAACTAGCATATTCGTTAGTTCAACCACCTGAAAAATTTAATTTGACGAAGAAAAGAATACACTACTAAGCCAGAAGGACCAGGACGAAAACGGAGAAAACCGTGTAAAGGTTGTTGGCAAAATTTAAAAGTTTGTAGTTTAGGTTATCGTGACATAGTCAAAGAAGTGAGACGTGTTATTTCTTTTTGTTCTGATTGTCCAGGGCAACCTGGTTATTGATTAACGTGCTTCAATCAAGCTCATAAATAATCATATCTTAAAATAAATATATTTTTGTTTTGTGTTCATATAAGTGGTATTTTATACAAAAATTACAAAAAAAATACAAAAAATTATTTCGTTTCAATAAATAAACTTTATCTTTGTTTTATTCAAAAAATAATTCTTAAAAAAACACGAAATATATTATTGTTTGTATGCGGCACGAGTCCTCGGAGGCATGTGCTATTGAAACCAATGGTAGTCTTCTATCTATTATAAAGAATTCTGTAGCAAATTTCAATAAAACTTTCGATTTTACCTCATAGAGAGCGATATATTGGCACCTCTATACACATGCCTCCTAGGGCATGTGTCGCACGGACGGAAAGCATGGGGTAGAATCTTATATGGCACGACTTGTAACAGCATTGCTAGACAAGGATAGAAAATCTATAAGCTACCCGCAAGTGTTACTGGATGGCAGCACGTATTTTTAAATTTTGCTCGTTCGTTGAAATTCGGAAAACAAATTAACAGCCGTCCATATTGGTTCGTGGTTACGTGTGCGTATCATCCTTGCAAATCATTTTTTATTCCATTTCAGTTTTTTTACTTGTGTTTTAATATTTTGCTGATATATTTTAATAGTGTTGTGTATATCTTGTAGTTCGTTGTATTTATCTTGTATTTGTTGTATATATTTTGTATTGAAAATCTTTCCTTTTGTTGTACATATATTTTTAATCTGTAACATCCAGTAACATCTTCTTTTATTGGCAAGGTAAGTAGTCTAAATATAAAAATAATTTAATATTATTATACAGGTTATATATTATTTTAGACAATGTCTAAAAGACCTTGCTCAATAAAAGGATGTGAAGACAAACAGTCATCACGACATTCCTTTCCCGACCCCGTGAAATACGCAGATGTATTTACTCACTGGGTTACGTTATGTCAAAATAAGGATTTGAGTTATCTAACTCCAGATCAAATTTATCGATCTAGGAAGGTTTGCCATCAGCATTTTACACCCGCTGATATTAGATCAAATAAGTTGTTGAAGAAATCTGCTATTCCAAGCAAATTGCTACCCAGTAAAGGTAAACATTATGCATATGAGCAATATTGTTCATCTATAATTCGCTGTCGTTCTAGTAAAACTTATTTCTACTTTTTCTGATTACACAGGTTCTCCAATAGCAGAAGAGTTGGAACTTCCATCGACATCCAAAGATACTTCTACCATAAGCATATCTAGTATTGAAAGACCAGTACCAGAAGAGTTGGAACTTCCATTGACATCTAAAGATGATACTTTATCTACTAATGAATATGCAAAACAAAGAGGTATGGTATATATAGTATAATATATAAACAGTTAGCTAATTTTTATTTATGTTGTAGTAACCAATATACTGTCAACTGTTGGTGTGACAAGAAGTACCGATTTAAGTCCTAAAGCGAAAAAATTATATAAAAAGACTCTGACCCTAACAGCTACAGTGAGAGCAATGAAACGCAGACGTGTTATATCTAAAAATAAACACAGAATCTTTAAAGAGCAACTGGTAGAAAATAGCACATATTCCCTAAAGGAGCACGTGCGGAGATTTATCAGAAGTCAGATAGAATTAGTAGGGAAGTCACCACGTGGCAGACGATTTACCATGGAAGACAAAATATTGGGAATTATATTGCATAAACAGAGCAATAAAACCTATAAAATTCTGCAGAAACTATTTTGCCTACCAACTTCGAAGACATTAAATGCATTATTAAAACGAATGGGAATAAAAGCAGGAATAAATAAAAGCATTTTTAAAAGTATGGAATCTGTAGCTACCGATTTAAAAAATTATGAAAAAGTATGTGTATTACTATTTGATGAAATTCATTTGCAACCTCATATATCAATTAACAGTTCACTTGAGTTCGAAGGACTGGAGGATACAGGAAAATCAAAATGCAAACATATTGCAAACACTGCGCAAGTATTTATGTTGAAAGGAATAGCATCTAAGTGGAAGCAACCGATTGCGTATTCATTTTCTAAAGGACCAGTAAAGAGTATTAATCTAGCTGTAATGTTAAAGAACATTATTTCAAAATGTCAAGAGGTTGGTTTTAAGGTATTAGCAACTATATCTGATCAAGGCACCAATAACCAAGCAGCAATCAATTACCTGATGAAAAAACTAATCCCCAAAATCAAGATATGTATTTGAAAAGTTTTTATATAAATAATCAAAAAGTGGTACACATATACGATCCACCCCATTTAATAAAGGGAATAAGAAATAATCTTTTAAGGCATAATCTAGCTTGGCTAGAAGACGGTCAACACCACATAGCTTCTTGGTGTGACATACAAAAAGCATTTGCTATGGACAACACTTCAGGAGAACTGCGTCTAATGCCTAAATTATCAGAGTACCACATAAATCCCAAGAAGATAAAAAAAATGAAGGTAGCATGTGCTACACAAATATTTAGCCATACCGTCGCAGCAGTAGTTAATCTCCTGGCAACTTCAGGTATGAACTTTCTCTTGTAAATAGTTCTTATATAATAAGTATTACTACTTTACAGGCACTGTATCAAAAGATGGCACCAGATTATCTACAGGAGCTGTAGGTACTGCTAAATTATTAAAATTTTTTGATAACTTATTCGACAGTCTCAATGGAACACTTCGGTACCCTCAAAGCGGTAAGATATTAAGAGTGGCGATATCTGATACTTCTCCTCATTTTGACTATTGGAGGAAAGTCAAACATGACCTAAAAAACATGTATTTTGTCGATGGAAATAACAAATTGCGCCCTCCTTCCCTTTGCAACTGGCTAGTTACCATAAATGGAGTAGAAGAATTATATACAATGCTGCCAAGCGAAATGAAACATTTGCCAGGTAGATCTCTAAATCAAGATCCCCTTGAAAATTTTTTTGGACAAATTCGCCAAAGGGGAAGCCGGAACACCAATCCAACACCAACTATGTTCCAGTACCATTTCAAAAGTTTGATCATAAATAATTTGGCAAGTGTTCATTCTATCAATGCCAATTGTGAAGAAGACTGTAACCAAATGTTTGCAGCAGTAAAAAAAATTATAATTCAAGAATCAACTAGTAGCTCTGATGAAGGTAGTACGTCAAATATTGATAATATGATAATTCCTGCTATTAGGACAAACCACATAACCAAGCTTGCAATTGGCTATGTATGTGGTTTCGTATATAATAAATTACAACATCTCCTACAAGATTGTGAAAATTGTAAAAGTAGTCTTATTTCGAATAACATTTTTGAAGAATGGCATGACTTCGTCCAAAAGAAAGAATTTAATGCAAGATATATTCCTACAAAGTTAAAGTATTGCTCTCCATATTTTATTTACACATTATTTAAAATGTACAATGTTATTTTATATGCTTTACCCAATATATTACACCAAAAGAAATGCATATTAAATTTAATTAGATATTTTGAAAACACTGTTAATTTAAATTTAAATTGTAATTGTGTACACTCTAAATTATTCAGAACTAAATGTATTTATTTATTTGTAAGTTTGTGTTGTCGCAATTGGGCAATGGGTATCAATAGAATAATTAATGGTAAGGAAACTAGAGTGCCGCTAAATAATCCCATTTATGTAGAAGCTCAAACATACAGCAAAATTAAAAAGTAACTTTTGTGAACTTATTTGTTTCATTTTTTAGAACCTGTAATACAACCAGAACAGTTCTTACATTTAGTAGCAATGTTGTTTATTTATTATTTCCACTTCAGTTGACTGCTGTTTCTTTGGAAATAATAACTAAATAACATTGCATTGGAATTTATTAAATTTGCAATTACATGTATTTTTCTGTCCTTTAATTACTTATCTATTTTCAGATATTTTTCCCCTTCTTAGGTCAAATAACCTATTTGAAAAGGGGAAAGATATCTGAAAATAGATAAGTAATTAAAGGACAGAAAAATTCAAATTCGCAATATAAATTTAAAAGGGAATTTTTAAATTCCCGCGTTTACCAGTATTGGTACCCGCAAGTCCTAAGAGATGGCGTAAAAACACTAGTACAAAACTATATACGGGAGTTTTCTCTCTACACTATGTTCTCTATGACGGAAAGGAACCTCACATGCCTTCGGTGGCATGTGTCGCACAGTGGTCAAAACTATCAAATTACGATCCGCAGTCAACGTGTTAAAAACAAGCCCAAAAAATGGGCGATAAAAATTTTCATCCTAGCAGGAAAAAGTGGTACCTATCATTTATGATTTTTTTGCTGTATCAAGGTTCTACCACTGAACTGAAACCTATTTATAAACATTTTGATGCAGGAGTAGGAGTTTTTATGCAACTGGCTGAAAGAACTACTGAACCAAATCATGGCCTTTATTTTGATAATTACTTTAGCTTTTATCACCTTTTTCAATTGCTACAAACAAAATATATTTTTGCTGTGGGTACTATAAGAATAAATCGTTTTCTGTATCCACCGTTACCTAGTGATAAAGTGTTAAAAAACAAGGACGTGGATCTTCTTCGTCTGTTCTTATCAAAGATGGTGTTGTCATTACCAAATGGTATGACAATAAAGCTGTTACGACAGCATCGAATTTTGTTAGTGTTGGACAAAAGAAGAATTGCAAAAGATGGGATAAAGTGAATAAAACTTTTGTAAATATTCGGAGACCCCTAGCAATACAATTTTATAATGAAAATATGGGAGGCGTTGATAAACTCGACTTTTTATTGAGTACATACCGCTCATATATAAGATCTAGAAAATGGACAATAAGAATGTTATGTCAAGTTACTGATTTGTAAATTCACGACTTGAATATAGAGAGCAGGCGGCTCACCTTGGTATACCGAAAAAAATGGATCTTTTGGGATTTAGAGAGACCGTTGCAGAACATCTTATCCTGTTTAGAAGTCCCTCCAAAAGGGGAAGACCAAGACTTGGATCCCATTCCAGTAAAAAAGAAGGAAGGTACTAAAGCGAAACCGTTTCAAGATAAACGTTATGATGGTTATAACCATTTTCCAGATGTTGATAAAAAAAAGATAATTCGAGATGTAAACTAGAAGGCTGCAAAAATAAGACTCATGTATTTTGTAAAAAAATGTGAAGTACACTTGTGTCTCATGAAAGGAAGGAACTGTTTCACAAAGTTTCTAAATGAATTTTAGTTTTAATTATCTAATATATCTATGTTATGTTTTATTTCAATAAACATAATATATATCTATTTATTGTAAAATGTTTATTATGGCAATTCATATGTCTCTTCCAGGGACATCACAAAACACAGGGAAGGGAGAAGACGATATTGAAATTCAAAACAAAAATTACTTGTAAAGTGGTAAATAGGTAATTTATGACTTTTTTATTTTTTATTTTAGTAAATCGCAATTGTATACTCAAAGGTTCCCACACAGAGACGTTTATACCGAAAGGATTAATATTCGTAAATCTTGAGACCAAACACCATTCTTTAGTGTCGTATTTCGGAAATCTTTATCTACTTAAATGTTGTTATTTATTCTTCACAGTACCAGCTATAATACAAGTATGTGTATCACATCGAAACAGTTACAATAATTTTATTTTTTCGGGAAATTTATTAAATATAAACTAGTCCATTGCTTCTCAAGGCTTTTTCCTCTGTAGTACACCCAAATATGTATCACACTTTTGCAAGACCACTACATGATGGGCTATTTCTTGTAAGTTGAACAACTGCGGAATATTAGAACAAAAATTTCGCGATACAGCAAAGCAATTGAGAAACCCTGACCTAGTCCCATTCGTCACTTTAAATTATATTTATTGATTTTAGAGATTTATGGATTGTAAGAATTCCACTTGTGCAAAATATTGGAAAATGGTGCAACAAAGTAAGGATACAGGAGGAGGTTCCGCCTGTCGCGTAATTCGTAGTCCATTCGAGGAGAGACTTTTATCTGTGTGGGGAAAAGTGGCAGTAATTGGAAGTAAATTAGTACCGGTTACTGGTGGTTTACAAACCTGTCAGCGGTTTTCTTCTCTAACATGTTTTGAGGAACTAAATTCATTCGAACATAATGTGGTAATACAGGTAGCTGGTGGTTTAAAAACTAGTTTAAATCATTAGACATTACCAGAATTTCAATCAAGTAACGTAATTATAGAGGAAGTACCTTCCAAGCAGCAAAAAGTCGATCTATCAGAAATTTTTTTTAAGAATGTGCCAAAAAACAAAGTATAACGCCAGAACAATCGAATACTACCACTGATTCTGGTCCTAAAAAGAAAAAACCGCGCAAATTAAACAAGTGGGAAAAGAATTATTATCTGTTTATAAAAAAATATTTAGATGATGTGGAATTAAAACGTTCGAAATTTTATGAAGAAAGAATTATATTAAAAAAATAAAACTTCGCTTGCAGGAGGAAAAATTCTGGATGTAATAAATATCGAAAACGATTTTTCAAAATTCCATTTGTCCTTTCTGTTACATTTCGCGAATTTTTTAATACTCCTCTAACTCATTAAATCGAGCTTCCGGACTTCCAGGAACAACAACTGCAAAAGGAATGAAGAGCCATGATTCCAAGCCATATCCACTGTCTCGTATAAATTAATGTATATATATTGTAATGTGAAATTTGATTTATAATAAAATCAAGACAATGTGAGTTTTACTCTTTAAATTAAAATTTGGGGTTTAAACAAATTAATCTCAGGGGTTCGTGAATTCTTTGCTCTACAGCGGGTGTAGAGAACAGAATACGAGAGCTTATCGTACGTTGAACAAAATACCCAAATAAAAAAAAATTCTAAGTTAAAAAAAAATTTTACAAGACAAAAAGATGTTTTACAAAAAAAAAAATTTATATTTTTATTTAAATCAATAAAACCTATAAAAAAATTAGTTTACAGTGTGCAGAATGGCGTGGCAAGCACCACAACTAAATTATTACCTATAAAGACCCTTTTTGGTAGTTTTGAAATTTTTCCAACTTTTAGTTGGGACTTAGAAAATTTCTGTATAAAAAAAAATTAAATTTTTAAATTTTTCAAATATTAATTTGGACTAAAAAAAGAATTTACTGTTTTAAAGAGAAAATATTGATTCTTAAAATTTTTGACCTTAAAATTAAATTAAAATTAAATTACCTTATCTTACGTGTGTGTGAGTGTGTGTGTGTTATTTTGGAAGCTTCTGTCTTCGCGCGCCTATAGACGGATGGTGGATGGAGAGACGTCTTTTTCGTAGGGGTAATTAAATTCGGTAGAAGTTTTGGATGTTTATAAGTACTTATTCGAAGATGATCGTTGATTTGGGCCCACGGTGCACCGGGTTAATTTACAAAATTTACATACGTAGAGATAAACGCTCTGTACGAAGATAAAATGCAAAAAGCGGAAGTTTGTTGCTCTCGCACGGCTTTTTATAGGTGATTCGCAATTGTCTCTCAATTTCATCAGAAATACCTTTTGATCGTCATCTGTCAATCACGGCAATCAACGATCGTTGATGGATTAATTTATGCGCGTCCGGTCGAATATTTGTTGTATACAGGGTCACCGAAAAGTTGTAGATTTTAATTACCACCTACTTTTTTGTTCTTTAAATGCCCCTAACTGGCTGGTCTTTCTTCTTGTGTGTGTGGAATTTAATTGTGTGATTTTGTTACAATATTGGTGTGTATTTGTGTACAAAATAAATTATTTGAAATTAATTAATTACCTTATAAAATATGATGGTCATTATTGTGGTGCATTTAACATCTTTCTGTCTTTGTCGTTGGCTGGACTTAACATAAGATCTCTGCTGAGCAACACCCCCTTCTGCGTCAGATGGCTACTGAGGCAAATCATGACATCGACGCGCACATATGCAAGGAAAATACCGATGGTGCCAACTTGAAGAGTTGCGCCTCCTCTATCATTTGATAGTGTTGAGTTGGATTTAAATGAGTTAATTTTAAACAAATACCTCGCATGTGTGCAATCGTGTTAATGTTACATATTTGATAAAATAGAATTAAATTAAATTGAAGAAATACACAGATCAGATAGTTGGTTATAGTTTAATGAATATTCAATTAATTTAGTGTTTTTTTCTTTTTAGATTACCTACAGCTGGATCATCTGTCAACTGACAAGTGGAATTGTAAATATTGAATAAAATGTAATATAACATTACAATATTGTACTTCAATAAATATTAAATATTTTTTCTACTCACTTATCAAAACGTGTCATTTCCCGGTTGGCACTTGCGTGCGGGAAAGTGACTTTCGCACACATGTGTGGGAAGTAAAAATTGCATTAAAGAAAGCAAACAAAGCATAATTATGAAAATGTCCATTTTATTTAAATTTGGTGCATTACAACTACAAAATTAATTAAAAACTGCAAAAAAAAGGCAATGGCGCTATCTATTATATACCTATATTATTAATTGCTAAATGCTGCGTAACTTTAATATTTACTAAGTTTCGTTTTAGCAAAAGTACATGCAGAAATTTTTTGCAGAAATATAGTTCAGAGGTAAATATGTATGTATTGATTCATATATGATAATAACAAAAAATCTGTATATAAGTTAATGAATACACCTTGTCATAATATACTTACTTGTCAGTGACAGAATCGCGATAAGCTTAGTTCACAGAACGTCGACGGTCGCGGGCGACATAGATATCGTCGCGTTGTTTGTTGTTTCGTATTCCCCTCTGTCGCAGTGAAGTTGGAATTTGCGAACACAGTTACTGTCGCCCAAATTAGTGATGTTACGTTCATTAAATTAAAATAAACCAGGTTAGTTTTGTATACATAATGTGTGCTGAGCCAAAAAAAAAACAAAACGTGTACATTAATACACAATACCGGAATTAAATTTAATGTTAATTTAACAACATGAACTACAGAAAGCTCAAGAAGGTAATTAATAACAAAAATAGTTCATGGAGATTCTTAAACGTCACTACTTATTGTAGATGAAGCATTTGCAACAGAAATGGTAGAGAAATACTTTAAATTATATAAGAATAATTTAGTTTCAGCCGTCATGGACAATTTCTCTAATAATACTATTTCACTTGCAACATCTTCCAATCTAGTTTCTCAAGTGGAGACTGAACATCTGAATGATATTCACATTGAGGGAAGTGCAGATGTCTTCAAAGAGGTTCGTACCTATTTTACAGACGAGGATGATGAGTTATTAATTTCAATGGTGTCTGCAAGACCACCTTTATATGACATGCGACTGCCGCTAAGGGAGAGAGCTAAAGACACTATAAATTCCTTATGGGAAGAAGTTATTTCAGAACTGAATAGTAGGGGAGAGTGGGCATGAAAGGGACAGGTATTGAAAGGGACGGTGCGGTTTATAGCTTTGCTAGTAGGATTCATAGTTCGTGCATTTGCCACAATGTGGAGCTATACATCCGTTATTGTTTCGTTGTTAACTTGTTTAGTTCCACGTGGCACGTGCAGTAATAGAACGTGTATTTAAAAATTATAGTGAAAATTATACTTTGTGACTGTTCACTTGCTCAAAATTTCTGGTAAGTTAACATTAACTTATTATGGCACGAAAATTTCTATAGGCTGCTTAAAGTATTAGAGTCAGTTTGTGCTAATTGCGATAATATAATTTGAGGTTATAACCAGTTTAGATACTAAAATGTTTAGGAAGTGGGGTGGGTATTGAAAGGGACACGCTTCGGGGTATTGAAAGGGACAGTGTCCCTTTCAGTACCACCCTGCATTTCAATACTGTACTATTCTAAAATTAGTCATTTCAATTATTTCAGTACTTGTATAATCATGGAAGGCAAAGAAACTTCTGCAAAAAGAATTAGAAAATCACCTGAAGATATCGAAGCTGCCGTTAAAACAGTAATTGAAAAAAACATGTCTGTAAGATCCGTTGCGGAGGCGTATGGCATAGGGAAGTCCTATTTGGCCAGACTTGTGCTAAAAGCCAAATCTTTACCGCAAGTATCCGACTTTACACACGCACCTGATATTGGTAACAGGAGAGTCTTTTCTAAAGCTGAAGAAGAATTATTATGCCAATACCTAAAAACTGCATCGAAGATGGCTTATGGCTTAACAGCTGTGCAGACCAGGCAATTGGCTTTTGATTATGCAAAATCGTTAAATAAAGAAATTCCACCTACCTGGCAATCTCGAGAAAAGGGGGAGTAGACTGGCTTCGAGGTTTATTTAAACGTCATAAGGATATTTCATTGCGCCAACCTGAGAAAACAAGTTTAGCTCGAGCCACGTCGTTTAATCCAACGAATGTAAGCAAATTTTATGAAAATATTGAAAGTATTTTGAAAAAATACCAGTTTACTGCGGACCGCATATATAACGGTGATGAAACTGGATTATGCACTGTAGGTGACCAACCAAAAGTCATAACCCAACGAGGGATCAAGCAAGTTGCTCAAGCGTCATCAGCGGAACGCGGCCAACTGGTGACTATGTTGGCGTTTATTTCTGCAAGCGGAAACACTGTTCCTCCAGTCTTCATCTTTCCGCGGGTAAGGTTCTCCGAATTAATGGTCGAAGGTGGACCTACAGGTAGCATTGCGCTTTGCAACAAAAGTGGATGGATGACTGGTGATAACTTCTCCATAGCTTTTGAACACTTCATTAAACATTCGAAGCCTAGTAAGGAGGCTCCTGTTTTATTAATGATCGATAATCACGAAAGCCATATTAATTTGAATGTCGTAGCAAATGCCAGAAAAAATGGGGTGATAATTGTTACCTTTCCACCCCACTGCAGCCACAAGCTGCAACCGCTCGATGTCAGTGTATATGGACCATTCAAAAATTACTTTAAAATTGCACAAAATAATTGGTTCACATCGAATCCAGGTAAAACAGTTAACATTTACCATTTGCCAAAATTTGCGAAATTAGCGTACGAGAGTGCCTTTACTATAAAAAATATTCAAATGGCTTTTGCTAAAACAGGGATATTTCCACTGAATTCTAACAATTTTAGTGAAGATGATTTTTTAACCTGTTATGTATCCGATCGCCCTGCTGATCGCAAAAACGAAGAAGCAACGACTTCATTTGGTGATACTTCCATTTCTTCTTGTATTTCCTTGCCTTCGACTAGTACTCCTATAGTAGACAGTCCTATATCACCTGAATCTGTGAGGCCCTTCCCCAAAGCTATGCCACTTCAGAACCCTGTACAAAGACGCAAAAAAGGATACTCGAGAATTTTGACAGATACGCCCGAAAAGGAAAAATTAGAACAAGAACAACTTGAAAAACAGACAAAAGAGAGAAAGAAACTTAAATTAAAAGCAAGGAAAGAAAAAGCGAAAAGAAAAATAGCCTCTGAAAGCAGCGATAGCGACATGTCTGTGAAATACGCAGAAAGTGATATTGAATCATACCACGAAGAATTTGAAGAACATGAAATCGAAGAATCCAGTGACGTATTCGAAATAGGAAATTACGTTTTAGTCAAGTTTTTTACGAAAACGACGAAAAAATTTGCAATTGGAATAATAATTAATATGTTAAGTGACACTGAATTTACAGTGAAATTTTTAAAAAAGAAGAGTGACTCTTTTCACTTTATTTATCCTGAGCCAGCTGATATTGCTGATATAGATATAACTGATATCGAAATGAAGGTTCCAACACCAAATATAAGCAACGGAACTGATAGAATGAAGGGCATTCACTATTTTCAGATAGATTTTCAAGGAATGGCATTCTGTTAAAAGGCCTAATAAAAGTGTCCCTTTCATCACTAAAGCTGTCCCTTTCAATCCTATCCCAGTTTTGAAAGGGACAAAAATCAAAATTTCTTCAATAATAAAAATAATGATTTTAGTTTAAACTGTTTATGTTTATATTTACATATATCCAGGGTAAACGTGTAATGTATGCGCCTGTACGATTATTTTTTAAGTAAATTGTTCCTTATTTGTATTTTGTCGATTTTTCTATAAATGTCCCTTTCATGCCCACTCTCCCCTAAGTATTTTTTTATAAAATAAAAATACTATAATAAAGTTATGCTGAAATAGTTAGGGTGACTATAGAGCAAACAAGCTTCGCTGGAAGAACATCCGTGATAGTTACATGCGAGCACGTGCTAACATTACTAAAAAAAATGCATCTGGTTCGTCAGCAGAAGAAAAAATGACTCCACGAAGGTATAATTCATAGATACAAATAATTGATAAATAATTATTTTATGTTTAGAGCTTGAACTAATATAGCTGATAATGATGATTCACCTTCACCAGCACCTTCAGTGAATAGAGGTGTCAAGAGAAGAGCTGAAAGTGCAGACGTCTTAACAAAATGGATAAATTATGTGAAAGTGCTGCCAGCACTCCAATGACCTCTACGCAACATTTTTGTATGCGACTAGCAGATAGTTTACAGAAATATTATACAAACCACATTTGTGAAGACCATTTCCAGCATTCGCGCTAATAAAGCACTCGCTATGTTACGCTTGCTCGTGCTTTAAATACGCGCTCATGCTGGAAAATGGTCTTCCCAAACTTGGTGTGTAAATAACTATTACCGATTAAATGAGAATCAGCATCTCCATTTTCATTTCTTAGATAATGCCTGATGTCAGATAACTTCCATACTGAAGCATCATGAACAGATCCTGGAAAACGTGCGACGCAAGCAATTATTTTATTTTTTGAATCACATAAGGTAAATGTACCAAATTCGAACACTTTCCATGTTAATTGATAAAATAAAGATTCAGTTTCTAAAACCACTATTTAGATAAAGGTGGAGCCATCTATGATCATGTAGCTATAATATACTTCAAGCGTCACTATTCCTAACCAAACAAATTAGTAGTAGGAGTTTATCATTACAATTTTATTACAAAAACATATTTATTTTATTGAAATATGTTATTATATAATAATTCTCCGTAATTTGGAAATATTTATTAGTTATTTATATTATAACTTCGAATTATTGGTGTGTGGCCATCAGAAATTGCTATTCCTTAATTCAGACATGAGATATCAGAATTATGTATTTTACATCTTTTTCTGATAAATTTAGCGTTGTATTTTCCTTTCTACTTTCATTTCTGGAATGAAAGTATCCTATCCTAATTCTGTCATAATTAAGTCCAATGGTGTCCGTTTTATGTAGTGTGCTATTATAGTTGTTACAGAATGTCTTAAAAAAAATTGCCAATATTCATTGGATACACTTCCGCACTAGAAGCTATAAAAAATGGCACGGCCGTTAAAACTGCAACTAGAGAATACAAAATCCCCAAGATGACTCTTCACACCAAATTTTATGGAAAATATCCTGTTGAGTGTAAAGCTGGAGCCCCTGCAACTTTATCGAAAAATGAAGAGAACATCCTAGCAAAATGCATAACAGAGGTGGCTAAAGTGGGATTCCCTGTAACTAAAGAACAACTACTTGAAAGTGTATGTATATTTGCTTAAAAAAAAGAAATAAATAAATCCATTTAAAAACAAGGGAGAAATTTGCCTACCAGGTAGGCATCGGCATGAAGGCTTTCTGCGACGTCATAAGGAAATCTCTACACAAATAACTCAAAATTTAGTTCAAGTTCATTCAAATCACCGAAAGTAGCCTTAGAAATTGGTTTGTAGAAATTGAAACATATTTTCATGGCGAAAATTAGATGTGGATCACACATGATCCTAGACGAATATTTAACGCAGATGAGACTGCATTTTTCTTGTGTCCTAAAGGATGTAGAGCCCTTGCGCTCAAAGGAAGCAGGAATGTGTACAACAGTACAGCCAACAATGAGAAGAATTGTTTAACAACTCTTATTACAGGTGATTATTTTATGTATGCGTGAGGTTTTTATTCTCTTATTTTATATGTATATACTTATTACCATGTTTATTTTAACAGCAAACGCGGCTGGAGAATTAGCGCCTTCTATGGTGATATTATATGAAAGAATCCCATAGTGTTGCACTAATGCCAAACAATTGGGGTCTAGGAAAGTCGGAGTCAAGATGGATGACAGGCGAAAGCTTTTTTGAATATATGACAAACATTTTTTACCCATATACCATTGCCTGTAATATTTTATCCAAATGGCCACAAGTCGCACTTGACATTACAAGTTCGCAACTTTTGTTCAGAAAAAGGTATCATATTGATTTGTCTTTTTCCTAACTCTACACGTATACTGCAACCCCCTACACTCTTGCAAAATGCGTTTAAAACTTGCGGATTATTTCCATTTGATATAAATGCAATAGATTATAGTAAGCTGGTAACTGCTGAAGTTACTGCGAATACAGCAATGCTGTAAAGCTCAACACTCTTGAGAATGTTGAATTTCATTCCAACCATTTAAATTTTGTTGAAAATTTAGTGAAAATGGTACAATTGAGAAGTTCAAACTTTCTTTTTCCACTGGGAGTGAATGGTCAGGTCCAATACAAGATGACTCTCTGTATAATCCGTGGAAAAAAAAAACCTAAAACAGCTCGTCGAAAGCAAATCTTCAGATATCATACAAAATAGAAAGAACACTAACCAGAATTTCCAACTTCCTGATAAAATACCAGAAGATCCTCTTGTTTTAGAAGCCGAGTGGCTCAATGAGTATTTGTCAAATACAATCAATGAGAACACTGAAATTGTTATTGGATCATTAGCAAATGATAGCGACGAGGAAATTTTGTTGAGAACAGATATAGAAAAGATAAATACTGTCAAATTAAACGAAGAAATAACGCTGGAATCAGTAGTAGATAAAGAGATCGTACAAGGGGTACTAATAGAGAACTCAAGAAATATACTAGGTACGAACGAACGTGAAATAAGCAATAAAGCTCTAAAAGAAAAGAAATAAGTGAAGAATCAGTAGTACAAACGAAAAGTTTACCAGCGACAGAAATAGAAATGCTAAGAAATGAACAAACAAATGAAGAACAAAAAATGGTTAGCTCAACAGACAACGAAACATTAGCAATGATGCAAGTAGAAAAGGTAAATTACCGAGAAACAAACGAGGTAAGAGTTAACTCGATAAAGGAAAGTAATAACCAAAGCCCGAAAAAAGTTAGTCCTAGTAAATTTATAGTACCGTCACCGTTTAAAACTAAAACAAAAAAAAAACCTTAGTTAAAATACCTAGTGCTGCTAGTTCAAAACAGTGAAAGGCGCACTATAATAGTAAGAAAGAGGCAAAAGAGAAGGTTGAAGAGAAAATAGAACCAAAATGGAAAATTGTCCAAGGAGAGTAAGTTTAGCATGGTTTCCATAGCAGCTGTTGGCGTGCTTTTTGTCGCCCCAGTGATATACAGGCAGGCCAACCTCTGTACCTTTGCGAGTTTTGCACTTGCTTGCTTCTGTGTAATTTTGGTCCACAATATCAGACAGCAATAGGTTAGCATAGGTCTCACCACTGCAGTGTACAGCCAGTACATCATTCGTGGCTTTAATCCCCATGTTTTCGCAATTGTTCTGCGGGTGGTCATTAGTGCTCGTTTGCACTTTTCTATCATTTGTTCAAGATGTTTATTCCATGTTAACTTCGAGTCAATAGCCAATCCTAAGAATTTAGCCTCTAGACTGAATTGTATAGTTTCATTATAAAGCGTTTGTGGTTTTCGGTCATCCAGCTTTCTTCTCTTCGTAAATGGAACTAGTGTTGCTTTCGCAGGGTTAACTCTTAGGTTTTCCTGCATGCATCATCCTTCCGTTGTTTTCAGAGCATTTTGCATAAGTTCTGAAATAGTACTTGCACTTTTTCCCCTAATGAGTATTGCTAAGTCATCTGTATACCCCTGGATATAGTGGCCTGCATCGTTTAAAGTTACAAGCAGGTTGTCGATGACAAGATCCAACAGTAGGGGCGACAGAACCTTTATTACCAGAAAGGCTTTTCTTATTGCTACTTTTCTGCTGTTGCATATTTGTTATTGGCGTTGATTGAAGACATACATAAAGATGCGCAACCTATGACAGTTGACAGAAATTTCAGATCCCATCAAATGCAAATCTTCAGGCCTGTTTGTTTGCGTTGCTGGAAGTGTTCAATATCACTTTTGTCAAAAAGCTGCTGACAGGTGTTTTAGACACTCGTTCGTTTGCATCCAGCAAGCTGCTGTATGTCAGAAGTAGCAAGCTATATTTGCTCACGCCTAAAGTGTTGAGCAATAATAGCTGATCATAACGTTCATCACGTGTTATACGCAAGGGTCTTATAAGCCAATATAAGCTTTTGAGGTTATTGTGTTGTTTACGGGAAAGGTAGAAAATGGCAATGTCCAAAGAATAATTGAGGCCTATATGAAAGATGTGGTTGATAGTTACTATTTATTGGAAACAGAAGGTAGGGAATTAATACATATTTCTTATGGAAACTTGAAGTTAGTATTTTTTGTTAGTATTTGAAGTTTTTGAAATTAGTACTTCCAGATACAGAGGGGAACACGAGAAATGAAAACATAATAGATAATAATTCCAATAATGTATTGAACGAAAAGCAAATTGCTGATTGTACAGATGAGACAACAAAGTTGTTGATAGATTTGTACAAAATAAAACTAAAATTAGTAGACGAAAGGAAATTAAAAACATTTAAAAGGACGTGGGAAATAATAAGGGATAAGGTAAATAAATATGGTTATAATTATACTGCTCTTCAATGTCAAACTAAATGGAGAAGCCTAGGAAGGGCATATAAGAATAAGGTAGATAATAATAAGAAAACTGGTAGGGGACGTAAGGTATGTGCTTTTGAAAAGTAAGATTTTTTTATATAAATAATAGGCTTTACTGAAATGGATATTTTCGCAGTGAGTTAAATGATATATTTGTGAAAAGAAATACAATATTTCCACCTTGCGTAATGGATGCAGAAATGATAATGGATCGACAAGATCTTATGAATGAAAGAGGAATTAACCATGAATTACCGTAAGTTTACATATAAAACATATTCCTTTAGCACTTCAATAGATATATTACACAGAATTTTTTTATATTAGGCATTTGCTTTTGAATGTAGTAATGTTTACATATTTTCTGTGTTTTATGCTCATACATATATACTGTCTTTTTTTACAGCGTATCTTCTCCATCACCAACATCTGTAGAAAATGAAAATACTGTAGATGAGAATATCCCCATATGTCCTTCAAATTCAAAAAAAGTAAAAAATCCAGAAATGTACGTGCAGAGGTCGAAAAATTACGAGAAGTTATTGAAAAAAGAACCGAAGACAAGAAAATAATAGATGAGAAAAGGTATGAACAAAGAGAAAGACTAATTAGCGAGATGCAGAGAAGAAATGATATTCTTCAAAACTTTTTAAATCGTAAAGACTAGTTTTTTACTATTCCTATATCGATATATTTTGTTTTTATATCAAGACTTTATTTGTTATGTTACCTTTTTGTAAAATTAAATAGAATGCATTTTTTTTTTGTAAATAATAAATTTGCTTTTCTTAAAAGTTTAATTTTCTTTATTTTTATGTTAAATGGTTGAAAGAAAAGCTGTATACATGGACTGTATTAAATGTATATTAAAAACAATATTGTAACACATCTCAATGAGCAACAAGAATATTGGCTACTTCATCGCGTATATGTTGCATTTCAGGATTAGCCTCTTCGTGGTAAATTACATCTACTTCTACATTCAACAAACAATCTTCAACAACCTCGCTGGAATCGTCACCGATTAAATTGTGTAAAACACAACAAGCCCTTATGAAATGGCAAATGCGTTTGTGTCCTCTTAATTTTACATGCTGTAACTGTTGAAAACGTTGTTTTAACATACCAAAAGTATGTTCTATTACAACTCTACATGATGACAACTTTTTATTAAAATTTTTCTGAATGGCTGTCAAGTGGCCATTATCTCTATAGGGTACTAATACATTCATTACTAGTGGATAGGCACTATCGCCAAGAAAATAATTTCCTGGAAAAAATAAGAATTTATTATGTTGCTACTTTAAACATTGGTTGCTTACCTTCTGCAAGGCCATTTATTTTTTGATACAGCGTAGAATTTTTAAAAACTCGTGCATCGTGCACAGACCCTGGATAGCCAATAAAAATATCTATAAAACTTCTTTTTCATTGCATGCTCCTTGAAGCACAATCGAATAAAAATCTTTCCGATTTAGATAATCTACATCCCGTCTAAATGGTTTATCGATTTGGATATGACAACCATCAATGCATCCTATAATATAAAATGTATATACCATATATAATTTGGAAACCAAATGTAATATACAACTTACCAATGATGCCTGGAAATCCACACTTCTGAAAAAAATATTCTGCCGTCTGTTTTCTCTTGGCTTATTGGAAATCTAATAACATTTTCAGCTAATCCACTTAAAAATAAAGATACTCTCGTTATTACTTCAAAGACTGAACTTATTGAGAGATCAAATCGATCACCAATTTGTCTGTAACCGTCTTTATGTGATGCAAACCATACAAAGATTAACATAGATTTGTAGGCTGTCACATTTAATCTCAAACTTGAAAAATATTAGCACTAGTTATAAATATAATGTCAAAAGTACCTCACTAACGAGTTCTCAAAAGATCTTGGTAAATTGATGATGAGGAAAACCTATCACTTAAAAAAGTCATTCCATCTCTACCAAATCTAAAATGTGTTCTGAATTCAACATCGTTGTATTTTGAAATTACCTAAGCATGAAAAAGATTAACAATATGTAATAGTTATAATCCTCTCTATCTCACAACTATCTAATTTGAACATACATCAAAATAGTTTTCTATACATTGGCGACTGTTTAGAGAATACCGAATTATTTGTATATCTTCCATTTCATCATCTGAAGAGGATGTAGTATCCAATAAATCATCATCATCACAGGCTGAGGCAATTGCTATTTGTGTTATCATATCCATTATAAAACGCAAGGGAGTGGCTGTAGGAGTGTTGTAGTACCTAATAATTAAACTTATCTGTAATGAAAATAATTTTTAATTTATTTTCATATAATTCCAACAATTTTACATAAAGAATGGTCAAGAATAATATTATATAAATGCATCTTGAAAAATTTACCTAACAATTACAAGAACTACACCAACCAAGCGAACCAGCACGTACATTACATACACTAAAACAGGTTATTGCAGGTTATGTTGTTCGGCACAGATGCTCGATAAGCTTATGTTCTGTTCGGTAGGCTCGGTATTTTATAGTATTTTTGAAGTCGGCTGAAATCAGATTTATCCGCTCAAACATCCATCTGCGGTTCCGCTACACTTGCTATTTTTGACAAAACTTACCAAAGTTAGCAGTTCAAACGAACAGGCCTTTCATTTGATCGGATCTGAAATTTATGTCAACTGTCATACGTTGCGCATCTTTATGTATTACTTCAATCACGTTATTGGTAAGCGATGAAGAAATCACATCCAGCTATTAGAAGAATTGCAAGATACAATAACGGAAGCTGTAAATTACATTAGGCCAGAAATAATACACAATGTGTTCAATAATATGTAGCGAAGGGTGAATTCGTGCTTAAATTTACATGGACGGCATTTTGAACAAATGTTATAATTTTATCTTGAATAAGTTTTATAGTTTTGCAATAATTTTGATACAGTATTCAAGTCTAAAATTAAAGTAGTATGTATAGTGCAATCTAAGAAACCAGCATTAGAAAACACACATAACTTCATTGTACTTATACTTAGCAATTTTTACATAAATGGATGTAAAATTTGATTTTCTTTTGTTTTTATACGAATATTATTGTGTCTATTTCCAACGGTTTTGGAGATATTTCCGATTTTTCAGTTTTTCACCATCCGTATAAAAACGTAAGAAAATCAAATTTTACATCCATTTATGTACAAATTGCTATAGCATTCCATTTTAAAAAATCAAGTTATGTATAATTTTAAAGCTGGGAAATTACAGATCCTTATTTAATCACTCTGTAACATAAATGCAACAATTTAAAAGACGTGCCCTCTTTCATGATTAAGCGAAATCTGAAAACCGCATGTTTCTAACTTTCGCAGTTACGGAGATATTTCCAAACACCGAAGACGCTGCAGATGTCATTTTTTTCGAATATCATGCAAAATTGAAAGTGTCAGATTTTATTTAGTTCAATATCCACTAAAAAAAGCATTAAGCACTATTGGGTCAAATTGACAAAACAGAATCGGATGAATACTATGTTAACTTCTTGAGGAAGACGTCAGATTCAAAGTTTATTTTTCCACAAATAAAAGACGAGGATATAATCAACGAAATAGATATTATTTGTAAAATTCCTGAGGCTACGCTGGTCGGAGGAACTGAAAGAACAGTTAAACAGCTTAAATTTAAATTTGATTTTTCGTCTTATAATGTCCAGTAATTTTATTTGTTGCAAGTAATGTTTACCAACCTTGTTATAATAATATAATAGTAAAAAAATATACTCATTTTTGCAATGATCTATTCCGATTTTTCCAATGTCCCTCTATATACCACAGGATGGTTCATACAGGGACGAGTGGTGCATACAGGGAAACATTTTTTTTTGTTACTAAATACCTAATATCATGACAATTTGCATATACAATCGATGGATAATAATAATTTCAATTTTGCGTGAAAGTACGAAAGCTCCAAATCAAAGCAATCATTTTTAAATAAAAAATGAAAAAAAACAACGTCCCTATACACACCACACTCCCCTATATCATAAATAACTATTTTGTACTCGCTTATCAAAACATGTAATTTACCGGTTGGTATTTGCGTACGGGAAGTAAAAATTGCATTAAAGAAATAAATCATTATTACAGTAATAAAGTATAATTATGAAAATGTCCATTTCAATTAAATTTAGTGCATTACAACCTGTAAATTTCATAAAATTAATTAAAAACTATAAAAAAGTCGCCATCCGCAAACTACAATAAGACACAACACTGACATTGAAGTTTGTACCGCTTCTTCTATCCTTATCTAACACATGAAAATTCAGTATTCACTTATCCTTTTTACTCTCTTTGTAAAATGTTTGTAGAGGCGTTGGTTAGGATGTTGTTAGAAAACTGTAAATTTGTTAAGATTGAAAATAAATAATATAGATGACAGCATAAGCGCAACAAATTTAATTTACATAGTAATAAATTTTAAATAATTTTAGAAACCATCAGCTATATTTGATACTGACAAATATCGATCTTGTCATTTGATTTGTAAGTGAAAATTTAAAGAATTATATTTAAAACATATAATAGCTTAAAACCCAGTACTGTGTATCTAATACTGCAGGTAATAGCTTTTTGGCCGATTGTTTTTTGGGTGTTCTATTTTGTTATTCATTCATGTTTTTATTGTTTATTTCAAAAATTTTTAAATATTTTTCAAATTTTCTGGTTAATTCGTACATCCCAGTAATAGACTATTTTGTGAATTTTGAGAGGAGTGTTTTGTTGGTGCGTTTGACCAAATTTATACACCTACACAACTGTGAGCATTCTTACAAAATCGTATTTTAAAATTATTAATTGTATTTTCTGAAATAATTTGTTAATACCAGAATTCTTGAAGTGGAAAAATTATTCTGCTTTCCTAGAAATGTTAACAAGGAAGTACACTTATGTAATATGTTATTGCAGTTCGTTCAAAAAACAATTTAATAATAAGCAATATATAATATTTCATTTAACTTATCTTCCCAAGCAGCAATTTTTGATGTCTATACGGTCCTATTACGGTAATACAACCTAGGTTGTGCAACGGATTAGTAGAAGTTTGGTGTAAAAGTCATTACATACACCACTCTCATACCTGCCAGCAACTGTATTTGTTACAGGATTTTTGTAACTGGTGACAAATATCCCTACTTGACACTTTTTTCTGAACCCGTATTAAAACGTTGCAGACACGGTACCGTCACATGCTACCGCAACGGAAGTTACAAATACAACTCGTCTGTAACTAAAATAGCATTGATTATTAATGATATTTAGTTGATAGTTATATTATAGTAACAATCAGGTCGTAGTATGACGTGTGTTACCATATTGACTATAATATTACGGCACAAAAAGGTTACAACATGAACTTCGGTCGCATTGTAACCTCGGTTAGAAATTGCTACTTGGGTTGTAAATGAAGATCCAAAAGATGGCAATGTATAATGGGAATGACGCCGAGAGAAGTTTTGTCAAGACATATTCGTATTTGCAATCGCCATTTCAGTCCAGAAAGTTTTGTTCCATTCGCATCCGTGTATCAGCTAAAAAGAGATACTACACCAACCGCGTTTTCTGTTGAACAGTTGGAAGAAAGTCAAATAGTCACAAATATAAGCCTCGTATGTTTAAATTAAGGTCAATAATTCGTATTAATTAACTAAACGTTGTCTTCGACAGAATCAAGGTCAAGATGTTCTACAAACTACTAGAATCTAGAAGGTCTTAACCACCAACCTATAACAGGAAAAGTAGTAGTAACGGAAGTGGTTGTGGAGAATCACTCATCCAGTAGTATAGAAAATTCTGTTTGTTGTAGTGACTATAGTAGAAACCGATTTATAAGCAAGAAAATGTCTGAGATCAGTCAACTGAGAAAGTTGAAGAAAAAAATGCAAAAAGAGGGACTAACAAATTTCTGAACTTCTAAAACATTCAGACGAAAAAAACTGGAAAACATGTTAAAACATATTTCAGTTACCAATCGAACTTTTATACTAGGACAAGTTCGTTCGAGTAAGAAGTTACGGAGAAGACGATGGACAACTGACAAAAAATTAATCGCACTTGCATTATATAAGAGAAGTTCCAAATGCTATTATCTACTGCAAAGAATTACAGCCTTACCATCAAAAGATACGTTAATAAGAATATTGAAACGAATTTCTTTTGAATCAGGTACAAATTCACATATCTTTGAATATGTAGGAAAATGTTTGAAGGGCCACGATCGCTACTGCAGTATTTTTGTTAAGGAATGCATTAATGGAGTGCAAGATCTGGGAAACGGACAAAAATCAAACAACTTAGATATGCTCTTGTATTCATGGTATACAAGGTTTTACTAAGTCCTGGAAGCAACCATTGGCATATTATTTTACACGGAATGGGATTTCTGCAGATATGCTACAAAAATAAATTAACTGAAATAGTGACTACGTTACATCAATTTAAAATCCCGGTAAATAGCAACGATTTGTGGTATCGCAACACCTAACGTAAAAGCCTTACATAACATGGGTTCTACTTGCGATCGACCATTTATAACTATTAATGGGCAGAAAATTTTTAATATTTTTGACGTTCCTCACTTGCTAAAATGAACTCGGAACCCGTTTCGAAGCCACAATATTCTGTTACTTACGATAACTATAGATAATGCATCTCAAAAGTTGTAATCAAGATGGTCTGATGTAATAAGAGCGTACGAAGAAGACAAAAGTAATCCACTTATATTTCGATGTTTTCATAAGATGAAAGATAATTATTTGACACCCCTACGTCAAACTTCGCTGAAAGTTAAAGTTGCTGCGCAGATAATGAGTAGAACAACATCAATTTACATATAGAATGTAATAAAACAAAGTAAAATATGGAATATACGTAAAATAGTAAAATTCTTCTAATATCCTTTTTCCGTATGTAGATATATTACCTTCAAGAGCTTTACAACTTTGCAACATTTATAAATGAAGTAGATGAAATGTTCGATAGTTTGAACGGATCAAGTATAAATTCGGTAGACGGAAAACCTTACAAGTAATGTATTTGTGTTTTTTATTAATGTGCATATAATATATTCACATTTTTTTATGAAACTTCAGTTTTATATTCTTAACCGATTTTTGTATATATTATAAATTAAAGATCCACTGTCATAAAAGAGTCCGGTCACGAAAATTTTGGGAGGAATGCTGTAACAGAGTTAAAAATGGAGGTACAAGAGAAAACCCGTAGATATTTCTACTCTACGCCAGTGGAAACCTCCATCGCAACGAGGATAGGAAACGACTTTAAATGCCTTTATTGCCATTCGCCGCCATTTAAAATCGTTTGCTATACATTCATTTAAACCCGGATCCTTTAGAGAACCTTTTTGGATGTGTTAAAGCAGGTTGTAGATTTATTGAAAATCCAACAGTGCCACAATTTATTTCTTCATTAAAAACCGAAATTGTCAACGGATTGAGCTAGCAGACATTTAGGGGAGGCAATTGTGAAGCGAATGATTTCAATTTATTACGAAATTTTTGTTTTACTAAAGCTGCCGCAGATCATCAATCGGCAGATTTAACTTGCTCATTAGAACAACCTTCTACAAGTTCTATAGCAGATGTAAATAGAATTGTTGAGGAAGTAGGACAGGCTGTAAGCGAAGGTGACGTGCACACGTTATCTGTTGCATATGTAGCTGGATTTATTATAAAGCACATTTTTTTAAAATTTTCCTGCGATGACTGTTATAGTGACCTATTCGGTGACAACATACTTCCATGTAACTAATAGGGAATTTACTGCTGAAAAAAGCCAATTGGGATATCCTTCTGAGCAACTAGCAGTTTCTATAGGTTCTGCTGTTATATTACTAGAAGAAAAATTGAAGGATTGGATGAAAGACAATGATACTGGGCAGAAAGCGTCCCTATTTTTACATAAATAATTAGATTTTGCCTTTGTTTAATGCGAATTACATCGCGACTTCGTTAAAAAATGCGCAATAGAGGGTGCTTGCAGGATAGTTATTTCTTGGTACTGCAGAAGGGAGATATGAAATTTAAAGAGTATATCTCGTCAAGATTATTTAGATCGAAAGTTAAAAAAGATGCAAAATCTATCATTAATCTGTTTATATACAAGTATCTCACGTATTGATAAGTAAATAAATAATTCATAAGTAGAAGTGTGTACTTTCATAAATTGTCATACAAATACTTATTTCTATTCATTTTCACATATTTGTTTGACAATGTTGCTGTTTATATATAATTATTACAGCAAACAATACGTAAACAGTAACACTGTCAAATGTATTCATTAATATATTCACATTTTTAGTAACTACTATAAAAATATATCTATTTAAATTATGACGTGCAAAGCCTAAGCGACATCTACAATCATTTTATGTTAATGTGAGCAAGAAAGATATACACTGGAACCTCGCTTCTCTTCGCGCTCACTTATATCCATCCTCACTTATGTCCGCACTATAGCGCTCATTTATATCCGCTTGGCATCCACCACCAGATAGTGCACGTATTCATTTCTTATTCTTCAGTGTTCAGTCAGATTTTAAGTTAGTATTAGTCTTAAAGCTCGGTATTAGTATTAGTCCCGAGAAAATAGGTATCGCTCATACAAAAATTATTGTAAGTTTTACACCTGCGCGTTATATAACAATTCTGTACGCGTATCCATGGCAACAAGCGATAAGCAACAAATACAAATATTTATTTCGTTCGATGGTATTAGCTGTGACATTAGTTTGAAATATGTAGATAGGTATAGGAAAAGCGATAAAAATGAGTGAGAAATTTGATGATGGACGAGTAATCGAACTAGTGAGGGACTTTGCTCATATATATGATAAAACAAATAAAAACTATAAAAATAGACTAGCAGTGGAAAATGCGTGGAAAACCATAAGTGAATTTATGAATACTCCAGGTAATGTAAACTTCGCTCTGCTCTCTTAATTGTATGTCTTGTATGGCCATTTATTACTTTCAGTCGAACTGTGTGAATAGAAATAACACAAGATATCACCATTGATGAAAACCAGCATGACTCAAGTGGCTTGGTAGCGACAGATACAGAAGCAGATTTCTATGCGCCACCTGACACAACAGAAGCAACTATCAACAAGTCAGATATGAGACCTGCTTCATCAAGTAGTGTCCAAAAAAGTAGGAAGAGGAGCAAAGTGGATAGTATGCAGACCCTTTCTCAATCCATCCAAGTTGCCTTCAACAAGTTGGCAAATTACATTGATGAAGGAAAAGAAGATGAAGACAATGTATTTGGCAAATCTGTTGCATTGGAACTGAAAAAAATCCATGTACCAAAAACAAAACTACTTCTAAAATCAAAAATATTGCAAAATATTGGCAGATGCCTGTGAGGATATTTAAACAATATATTAAAAATAAATTTACACAAGTAACACATATATTTAATTTATAAATTGTCTTTGATTTTCACAAATAAGGAATTTTAATATTTCAAATAAAGAAACAATTATACGCTTATTATATAAGTGCAAAAACTACAATACAGTTTCTTGAGCAGCACCTATATTGATATAGCTCCATTGATATGGTATGGAACCAGTGGACATTAAATATTCTGCCAGCATATCTCTTCGCTCTCTGTCCACCCTATTGGGATTATTTGATCCTAAATGATCCAGAGGCTTCAACGTACAGGGATTTGCTGTAGGTTCATTACATATATTGGCACCAAATGCATTGAATTCAGGGTTGTATAATTCTTGCAGCCATAGGAAATTGTGTAAAACAATTGTCGCCTTTACAATGCTGTCACACATGTCCACACTTGCTATTATGGGCTTTCTTAGTATCCTCCATTTTTGTACAAGAATACCGAAAGTGTTCTCTATTGTTCTGCAAGCCCTTGATAGTCTATAATTAAAAACTAACTGCTGTGCAGACAAATTTTGTCTTGGATAAGGTCGCATGATAGACTTGTGCAAAGGAAATGCTTGCAACAACAAAATGATTGCACATTATCCGACAATGTGGTAACTCCTTCGGAGGTGGAATATCCAATGTATCGTTGAGTAGTGCTTTGCCATAGGTACTCTCTTTGAAGACGGTACTGTTATGCTTTGCGCCAGCTGAACCAATATCCACCATGCTAAAACAATATTTGGCATCACATGTGACAAGCAGCACTATACTGAATTCTTTTTTTTCTTTTTTTCTTTTTCTTTCCGATCCGGAATGTTTCGGTGCTTGAATAGATACATGTTTACCATCAACTGCTCCAATACAGTTTGGCATATTCCACCTCTCATAAAAATCTATAGCAATATTTTCAAATTGTTCTTTTGTTGGTTCAGGTAGAACAATTGGACATAATTTATCCCATAAAACTGCCGTAGTTTCTTTTATAATATAATGCACAGTCAATTTACAATCGGTTTTCTGTAAATCCTCTTTCACAAGTTTTACTAGTTCTTCAAAAACATCCGGTGTCATTCTTGTTTATTTAAAAAATTGTTTAAAATCTGGTTCAATGTTTTTCATATCTTTTACAAGTGTAGCAAAATGTCCATGAATATCCCTATTTTTATTCAATGGACGAACCTTAAAACGTCCTCTTCTTTTTACGTCAGTTAGCACACAAGTGGAAGCACTTAATAAACTAGTGAAAGAATACAGAGGTAACTCTGCTTGTGATTTCACCATTTTGAGATTGTGAACTAATTTTATTCACTTGAAATCTCAAAGTGAACACTTATTACCCTGCGAAGTAGAAAAACATAAACATTTTAGCCTATTAAATTTATCCGAAGAGCTTACCTATCTATCAAGCGCAAAAAAATAACAGAAGGAATTAAGTTTTATCGTGTTCCAAGTGTGAACTTGATTTGTAGTTGTTATTTATTTATTTATCTGTTTAGTTTGTTGACATACAATAAATTTTTGTTAAGTAAGTTATGGGTAGACGCAAGGATCTTTCACCAAGTAAAATTGCACAGACAAAAATTCTTATCAGTACTACGGACTATTCAAACAATGACATTGCTAGAAGACTTAACATCTCCGAAGTAAGTGTTAGACGCATTAAGGCTAAGCTTGACTCTGCGCAAGATATAACCCCTAAAATAAAGAGAAAGTGTGGAAGAAAACCAATCTTTACCCCCAGAGCGGAAAGATGTTTAACAAAAATATGCCTAGAAAATAGGTTTGCAACCACAAAACACAGGAAAAGCCGTTTGTATCAGTCAAATATTAACGTGTCTGAGCGTACCATACGGCGGAAATTGAAGGAATTGGGTTTCAGGTCGTGTAGACCAGTTAGAAAACCAAAGCTGACAATGGCGATGAAATCCGAGCGTCTTCAGTGGGCGAGGGAGCACAAGCACAGGGACTTAGAATTCCGGAAATCGGTATTTTCGTTACAAATTGTTTAAATAAACGTAAGAAATATCGTTTTAACTTGTTTTAGGTTTGTTCCAGCGATGAAAGCACATTTGAAATCATGGAAAACAAAACACAATTTGTGCGTCGCCGTGTAGGGGAAAAACTCAATGCGGACTGTATCAGACGAACGGTGAAACATCCCACAAAAGTTATGATTTGGTCTGTTATAAGCGGCAAAGATACAGGACGTCTCTACGTCGTCGAGGGTATCATGAAACAGGATCAGTATAAGAAAGTCCTCCAAAACCACTTGATTCCTCAGCTGAAGGACTGGTTTCCAAATGGAGAGCTGTTTGTTATTATGCAAGATGGAGCTCCCTGCCACACTGCTCGGTCCATTAAAACATTTTTGCAACAGAGTAACATCCCTCTTCTTAGCTGGCCAGGTAATTCCAGAGACATGAACCCAGTCGAAAATGTTTGGAAACTGGTAAAGCGAGAGGTAGCAATGGAAGCCATTACCACCAAAACGCAGTTAATAGACAAAATTATACATGCCTGGAATGGTCACCCATATACACGAGACAGTTCAGAACTGTATTAGTAGCATGCCACGGCGAATTGGAGCGTTAATCGCCGCTAAAGGTGGCTCTACCAAGTATTGATTTTCTTCTATAATTTAGCGAATTAGGTTTTTCCTTAAAAAATATATATTTTGCTGTTTAAATCAGTTTTATTCTGTTTGTTTAGCTACTAAGATTGCAAATTAAAAAAATAAAACATGTTTATAACAAAATAATGATTGTTATAAAGTCAACAGTCGAAATAACTGTATGTGAAACAGTAAAAAATAAACACAAAGTGATGCAATAAATTGTTTCTTTTATTTAACTAACCACATTTATTGGTAGTATATACATAATTTTTATAATAAAGCAATAATTTAAAAGCAATAACTTAACATTTCTAGTCCTTAGACAACATACTTCTATTGTCAGGGGAATAACGGATATATTACTATTTACCTTGGTTAATTTAGAAAAGCAAATAAATTACATTAAAAAGAAATTGATTCAGATAAAAATATAGACACGTATCGCAAGTTATGCGTAAGTTTTTTACTAATTTAGTGACAGTGCATTATGGATGGAATAAAATCAATAAATAACTATTATTATTAATTATTAAAATATAAAACTAATGAGCCAATACGTAGGATACAATCCGTACACGTATGTATATGTATCGCTCGCAGCCGCTTTCATGCGTATTCCCCTAATTTCTCGGAAATGTAAATTGAACTCATTGCAGTAAATCCTTCTAGGCAAATATGTAAATGAGACCCCGACTAGTAACAGCGCTTGAAACACAAGCCACTCCCATTAGGAAGAAAGGTTTGATTTCGGGTCTCTGGGGGGAGACATTACTTATGACAAGCAGTGTAGCAGTGAGTTTCATCTGGGTTTTCCGTGTACTTAACTAGCATAATATCGAGTAATTTTATGGATGGACAGTTTTCTTTCTAACTATTTTCAATTTAAAGAGTCAGTTCTTGTACAGGCAATTGCTTATAACATCCAAGTTGAGAAGTGATTATTAGTTTTATACATTGAAAATGGATGAAAAAACGTCTGCATGTAAGAGAGCTGCAAAGTTTTGCGCGGAAGAAATTGATATGCTAATCGATTTACAGATCGTATTTTGTGGAAAGAGAAGGACGCGGCGTGGAAGGATGTTGCAAAGGAATTCAACGCATATTCCAATTCCAACATATATCGGAATGACGTTGTATTGAGAAAGAAATACGAAAATATAAATAAGAGGACCAAACAGAAGTTTGCTGATAACCGCCACCAATTAACTGCTACTGGTGGCGGACGATCGTCCGACATAAAAATAAGCACGGTGGATGAAGATATTAAAGATTTATTAGGAGTTCCGCTAGAAGGTCTCCCTAGCTATTTTGATAGTGACACAACCGAAGGTAAATTTTTTGCTTAAATATTCCATTCTTTTTTCATTGTCATACATTTTGTTTAGATACAGAAAATGCGGATAATGAAGAAATCCTTATTGTACAGAGCGATCCATCAACTAGTAGTGGCCAGTGTTGGAGTAACTGTACCCCTTCAACTCTACAAGAACCACTTTCTGTGCCACTACAAAATAATGGGAACAGTAAGGTTAGTGCAGTATCAGAAGGCAAAATAACAAAAAAGACGCAAGGTCACAGGTTCTGTAACTAATGAAAAGTGGCCATCATTAGCAGATGTAAAAAATGATGTTCTACAGATTCAAAAAAATAATATGGAAGAAGAACATCAAGCAAAGGTGCATCTGCTGCAGGAACAGAAACATTTAGTCCTCTTGCAAGTTGAGGAACAAAAACAAAATATGAAATTGTAAAATTAGATTTACTTATTAAATAAAAAACATTGAAAATATAAACCAATAACTACACAATATATAATTTGTATCATTTACATATAATAATATAAAAATGTCATCTATATGCCATGAATACGTAATCCTAATAATAAAAACAAAATATTTTTAGTTTACAAGTTATTAAAATAATTTATAATTAAGTGATGTCTCGTTGTATTGTCTCTTGCTACATTATAAAAATTTACTTGAACTGGAACATCTTCTACTATATCTATCATGACATCAGCATCGACTGGAGGAACCTCTTCCTTTTCATCGCAAGCAATATTATGCAATACTGCTGTTGCCACAATAACACATTGGAAGAATCGCAGCTGTAATCTCATTCCATGTGCTAATACAGGAAATCTCCGTTTCCATATGCCATACAACCTTTCCACACAATTGCGTGTTCGTATATGCGCTTCATTAAATAAATTCTCTGCATGTGTTAACAAATAATTACGATTTCTATAACCACTATCGCCTAATAATATATGATTCCCATGTGCCTGCTGTTGAAATTCATGACGCAAAGTACTATTATTAAATATATGGGAATCGTGGGCAGATCCTGGTCACCGACATACGATATTTGGAATTCGTAATTTATGCTCAGAGACTGCTTGCACATTTAATGAAAAATAACCTTTCCGATTTCTATATATTTCAGCATTTTCACCTCCTAAATAGGAAAACATGTAGTTAAACCAGAAGTCAGAACAGATGTCTACATACCTGGTGATTGTATTTTGATATGTGTGCAGTCGATAGCACCTATTACTCGAGGAAATTATGCAATTTCGTAAAAGCCTTGATTCACTTCTCGTATCTCATCTCCCTCTGATAAATTTATATATTGAGGTCGAAGAGCAGCAATGGCATGATATACTTTACGAATCACTTTACTTGCTGTCGATTTATGAACACCAGCTATATCCCCAACGGTATTTAAAAAGGCTCCAGTGGCATAAAAACGTAAAGTTAAAAGTAACATTTGCTCAGGTGTTAATGAAAAATTCCTGTGAAATTGATCAGATGTAATTACAATAAATATTTATCTATAAAATATCTTTACCAGTCAGTTGGGTTTTCTATCATCTCTCTAATTTTTGCTAACACACGTCGCATAGTACTTTTTTTAACGAAACCGTACAAAAAAATCGTGATCATCCCAAAAATCAAAATAATTGGGCCGATTTCGTATAATTTTTGGCCTTCTTTCACGATTAATGTGATCAATAAAATTAATAATATTCTCATCCTCAGAAGAAACCACAAAACCCATTTTCTAAACAATATTTGATTGCTACTGGCTATACCAATACCGCCAAAACTATCTAATATTAGCTTTGTTTTGGTTCGGAATTCAGAATTAGTAACAGAACTGCGCAGAATGTAAGCGCACAACATTATAATTCCAGAATGGTTCCGAACTTTTAATAACCAAAACACATTTTAGGAGCCTGTTACTGCATCTTTTAGATACAGACTAAAATACAAACCAACAAAATATCTATAGCGAATGTTCTGCGCTAAATCTTTCAAATCCTGTCTCTGTCTTAGGATACCACTCACTTTCCATAAATTTTATTCCCAGGACAGTAATTAACAAAAAAAAAATCAAATACAAATGGAAAAAAATCACAAAGTTTAAAAGACAACGTAAATATCAATGTCATTGATGACGAACGTATCGAAATAACTCGAATTTCTGAACACATGCACCGATGACGTAATTTTGAACTAATAATTCAGCATAGGGATCACGACGGGTAGAATTCTATTTTCGTGACGTCACTGAGATTTCTTGCTTTCTACGATAGATTGGCATCACGTTGTATAGTATTCTACAATCGCTTTGGTCGTCGGAAATATTCGTTTTTCTATATGATGATCCCTTCACTCTTTCAGACACACATTTTAAAAATTTATACAGATTAAGCAAGGATATGGTTAACCATTTAATTCTACGTTTAGCGCCTTATATGGTTCATTCATTACATGGCAGAGCAGTTGAACCGAGCCTAAGAATATTTGCAACCCTATTTTTTTATGCGACAGGCTCATATCAGAGAGTTGTTGGGCAAAATTATCATTTGTCAATGGCACAAAATACTGTCTGCAAATGTATTAATGAGATCACAGCTTTAATAGTGGAACATTTAGCAAATGAATGGATTAAATTTCCAGAAACTAATTTAGAAAAACAAAATATTAAATATATATATATATGGATAAAACTCGTTTTCCTGGTGTCATTGGGGCTATAGATGGGACCCATGTTGCAATTTTAAAGCCTGTGGAGGAAGGACATAATTATTTGAACCGTAAAGGATATCATTCGAAAAATGTTCAAATTGTATCTGATTGTAATTTTAAATAATTTTATTTTCTTAATTTATATTATTTTAGATATGTGATTATAATTTGAAGATTTTAAATGTGAACGCACGGTATGCAGGAGCAACACATGATGCTTATATTTGGAGGCATTCTGCGGTCCAACAGATAATGGAGCAAAATTACAATGCAGGAGACACAAGAAGTTGGTTATTGGGAGATTCAGGTTACCCACAACAACCGTGGTTGATGACTCCCGTGTTGAATGCTGCACCGGGTTCACCAGAGGAACGATATAATGAGCGTCATGCATCTGCCCGAAATTGTGTTGAAAGATGCATTGGGGTACTAAAATCAAGATTTCGGTATATAATATTGTTACATAGCTTTGTAATTTTACAAATCCCATATTTGGTAGGTGTATATTAGGTGAAAGAATGCTGAGATATTGTCCAGAAAAAGCTGGTTAAATTATTATTGCATGTGCAACATTGCACAATATTTGTACCGAAGGTAGACTAGAATTAGTTGAAGATATAGTAGCAGAAAATGCGATGAATGTGGTCGAACTCCAAGTTTTACCTGAAGGACAAGGTCAACAAGCTAGGAGAAATTTAATTGCACAATATTTCAATTAACCAATTATTATTAATTACAACCATAATTTTAATTTGTACAGTATTTGGAGAATTGTTATATTATTTCTATTATTTCGTTGAAAACAATAAAACGAAATCTATGTGCTTATTTGAATTTATTTTAATTTCTGCTCAAGCAAACCAACCAATTTCTCAAAATTGCCATTCATAGCAGCTATATTATTGTCAATGCTACGAAGGGTCGAGAGAAGTTCATTGTTAGTATCGATCAAATCTTCTAATCGTTGCCTCTTTCTTGAACGCGGTATGAAAACGACTGGTGTAGTAGGAGTCTCTATTTGGGGTCTACTACAGTTTCTGCCTTGATCCACTGACAAGGTTTCTATTGGTGAACTAACAGGTATCATCCTTTGGAGAGGTATGTACACCTTAGACGAATGTCCTTAGATGGCTACCATTATACCACTGGGACCGGCATTATTTTCCTTTGCTTCCTAAAAATATTTTACAATTTCAAATACTGGTTGCCTAACATTTTTTTTTAGTTTAAAACATTTTGAGATATTTGTGAATGTTATTTGTAATGACATTTTTGATTGAGTTTATTTGAATGATTTTGAACAACTTTTATAAACAAATTTCTTTGATACAAAAGTCTTAACAATGACTTCTTCAATTTATCTATTTAATTGAAAATAGAAAAATAGACTAGCATTTTGCGGTAAAAGAAAAATAAAAAGTACATGGTGAGGCGAACAGTTGGAATAAAAATGTTGAAAGCGAAAATATATAAAGAAATTGCCCCGTGTGTCATCTAAAATGAGATACCTGTAGTAAATAGAAATCATTATATTACCTCAATTTTTCTTTTTCTAATCCCAATTTCAGGGACACTATTGTCTCCTTCAACACATTTTTTTCCCCATTAACATTAACAGCCTTTCTTCATTGGCTGTTAAAACCAATGTTGTACTTTCTCCACCACCAGTCTGATTGGCATGCGTTTTGATCGCCCCTGCTTTTGCCTTGGTTTTCGATTTCCAGTCAGTTAATGCCTAAATTTAATTGTAAAATTTATATAACATTTGCACCTATGGTATATATAAAAAATTAATCTATTAGTACCTATATTACCTTCTTCCATTCAATTTCTGTTTTTTTCCCCGTACCCTAGTGAATTGAGCATTGTACAAAGTTCTTTCCATAAATTTGAAAATTGTATTCTACCATTTGGGCCATTAAATTTATTGGTAATTAATTGTGGATATTTTTCGCAAAAATCCAATAATAATGCCCAATGGTCTTGCTGTACTCTCATGTTTTATATAATTACTATATGAATTGTACCTGCACAATAAATATAATTATATATAGTAAATTATAGATAATATATAAATATCTTAATAAATTAATATGTAGGTATATTCTCTATACTTACAACAGAGATGAAAAAACGAATATACTTAATGGTATAATAGCTATATATTTCTTGTATTTGGGAGGAATGTTTCTACTTACTTGCATTACTACAAAATAGGTATTAAATAAAATACAAAATTCCTCAGAATGCATTTTGCAAGTTCGCACATTTGTTGAACACATTTTTTATTGTCCGGTTTCCCGCGTACCGGCCAGTATATTTTATCTTTGTCTTATTAGCTCTACTGAAAGAGACAGAGAATCGAAACGACAACACGAGACCTCTCGCTTCGAAGCGAGATGTAGACGATTTCGCGCGGGTGTAAAGATGTGAGGGGACGTCAAAAGCAAGCGGTCGTGATTCCAAAATATCGTCTGTAAGCAAGCGTCTACAGTTGCTAAGCAACGTGACGTCATGAAAATAGAATTCTATCCGTCGTGATCCCACTGCAGAATCGGTACTCATGGAAGTGCAAGAACTGTTTGAACGGTTCCAGAATCATTCTGAATCGATTCTGTCAGTAACCAAAACATCGGACTAAAAATTCGGTTCGCGTTCTTAAATAACCAAAACGCTAAACTGTAATTGCGCGTGCGCAACAACTCTAGAACCATTCTGAATTCTGGCACCAAAACAAAGCTATTGAGGTTATATTTATACGTCAATTTTCGGTTCATGTGGAAGTTCAGGTTTAAACCCTACAGATAGTACAGGTTAAACTTAAACCCATTTCTGATTCGGTTCAGAGTTTAACTGTCACTGAAGTACACTTTAAATCCTGAAATTGAACTTAAACCAAAAATTGGGTTTAAACCGGAAATGAAAAACCGGGCATTAATCTTAGTCCTAAAAGTTCAATATTACGAACTTTCAAGGTCAGGATCCTTAAGACTAAAGGAGAGAACACATTAGGCGTGCGCGGTCTAGACACATCACGGACCATGCTAATCTCGCTCCAGATTGCTAGAGATTCTTTCAATGTTTCTAACGGTGGTAGTACCCACTAAACATTCATCAGCTGGGCTCGTTCGCATTGTGGTCTCGCTGCAAACTTTTTGGAGAATCTCGGAAGAACGCGATGCGATCGAACCCAGCCCGCGAACGTCGAGTGCGTATGGATCTGTCGATCTCGGACCGTTCTAACTTTACGAATCGTTTAGAATCGTGAAAAATCGGCTACACTCGTGATCTTAGCAAAGAAACCTGTGTAATAAAAATACGTCCCTCATCCAACTCATTTTGATAACTGAACATTCAATTGTAACGAACCGTTACATATGATAAAACTAAATTTCAATTTTTGTAATTACGTTCAGCTAATTAGTAGAAATTTTAAGTTTTATTTTCCGGAATTAGAATCCGAACAGTTACTTTTGAACATGCCTGTATTCACGACTTTTGGAGAAGAGTGTACAATTTGAATAACGTTCCGCGCATGCCCCGCGGCATGGAGAGGGTATCCCCGCGGCGAAGAGAGGGTAACCTCAGCAATATTTAAGAGCCATGCATTGCCAAGATAAGGCAAGAAAACTCAACCGAGATTTCTTCAGGCAGACCCTGGCTAGCAGCAACCCATCGATGAGTAACGCTAAGGCGCAAAAGTTCATGGGGAGAACTAAACACCGGACCACCACGGAAACACTCCGGCTAGCGTGAACCGGTGTAATTATACATACCCGAATACTAACACCTTTTTCTGTGTGATTACAGGTACCAGGACAGCGTAGGAGCCCATTAGAAGACTCCGAGGAACATCAAGAAGTACACCAGGACCGCCAGCAGGACATCCAACCGGAAGTGGAGCTGGAAGAGGAGTGCCCCTCAGCAGAGGGGAGCGGAAGACCATACGCGCGAAGATAAGGCAGTTCTCCCATGAACTCGAAGAAGCGAGTTCTCCCATGAACTCGAAGAAGCGAGTTCTCCCATGAACTCGAAGAAACCCCCGAAGGTGAAGGACTCCAGGACCATTGCCAGCCAAGGACCAGACCGTTGCCGTTGCCACAGCCGTCATCAGGACTTGGAAGGCCCTCATCCGCCGCTGTAGCCGTTTGTTTATCAGAGGACATAGCCGCTTCTGCCAGCCGTCGCAGAAGAGTCTCTCTGATAGCCCCGACGTACCGAGACACATGACACTTGGGACTTGCTCTTTTCCAAAAGGTCTTCGTAAGTCGTTAATCACTGACACAACCAGCATTTTATGTTACATTATCCGGACACACCGTTTTGTACATATTATGCTTCCGTTTTCCTGAAATTATGTGTTCCGTTAGAAATATTTATGTTATTTTTTTTTTCCTGTACATATGTTATACCAACCGTGCCGTTCTTGACAAAGTTATTTCCTGTTAGTTTGTTGTTTAGAAGCTTTCGATTACAATAATATGTTGTGCTATATTGTATTATCTCTATCATGTTTAACGATACATTTGTTTTCATATGTTCCATTCCTGTAAACTGTACTAAAACATTTCTATGTTTGTTAATAAAACCATTGTAAATATTTTAATTACCTGGACTTATAATTCTCCAACTTTATTTTGCTACCTGAAGTGTTTAAAATAAATGAATCAATGAGTGCAGAAAGGGTTCAAGCGCCGTTTTAGTCGAAATTGAGTTTAATGCGAATTCAAGTTCTTTAGATGAATACTAAGCGATTGAGTGCAGAAAGAAGTCAATTTCTATTACGAAAGTGTGTTTTATTAAGCATCCGCATTGTGATTGAATGCAGAAAGGGTATATGTCACGATCTTGTACCCTTTCTGCAGTCAACGTAGGCGTCGCTAATATATGTCAAATATATTATTTATAAATGGCCGGCTAAGCTTGTGTGTAGGTAGGTGTTTATAATAATAATTACCATTTTGTAAATCACAATGGACGACGAACATCGTAAGACACGTAAAAGAGGTATGGTACACCCTGAAGATTATCAAAGAAGCGTGATAAAGCGCAGCAGGTAAGTTAACAATTTTACTTACTGCACATACATATTATGTATCTACTACATGTTGTTGTGTTTGTATTTTTAGAGTAAAGGGCCAGGAATATATCAATTATAAAGGAAACGTTGTACGTGCAAAGTCAATTGGAGAAAATTGTAAATGCAAGCGTAAATGTTTCGAGAAAATTGTGGAAGCAGATAGATTGACTGTGTTTAATAGATTGTATGGTTTAGCGAGTAAGGACGAGCAAGACATTTACTTGGAAGGTTTGTTAAGTTTTCGTCCAGTAAAACGACGCAGAAAACAAACAGAAGAGTTTATAGGCAGTAAGCGCAATTGTTCATTTAGCTACTGTGTTTTAGTCAACAGTGAAACGAAGGTTATTTGCAAAAAAGCGTTTATTAACATGCATGCCATAAGCAACAAAAGACTGCAACGCATTCAGCAGCTACTGGCTGCAGGTATCACTCCTCATGATAAAAGGGGACATAATATTAGTGCAAATATCATGGAAGCCACTGAAAAAATACGTGTGCATGAACACATAGCTCTTTTTCCGATAAAAGAAGCTCATTACGCCTCAAAGGACTATCGCTACCTAGATTCGAGTTTAACAGTAAAGACAATGTACACCTTATTTAAAGACAAGTTCTCAACTTCCAGAATTACTTACGAATATTATAATAAAACATTTCGTGAAGATTTTAATCTTAAATTTGGAAGGCAGCAGGTGGATACTTGCTGTACATGCGAAGCACTGAATATAAAAATTAAGAGTAAAAACCTCAACGATAATGCTAAAAGGGTAGCTGCCGCCGAAATGATAGTTCATAAGAGGCGTAGCAAACAGTTTTACAGGACTTTGCAGGACGTGCAAAAGAGATGCAAGGAAAACGATAACGTCGTTGGCTTAGCATTCGATTACATGCAAAACTTACAGCTACCTAAAATTCCAGTGCAGGATTTATTTTATTTACGTCAGCTTACAGTGAGCGTATTTTGTATTCATAATATCAAAACCGATGAAGTTGTTTACTTCATTCATCACGAAGGCAATGCTAAAAAAGGCCCTAATGAAGTTTGTTCTTATATTTACCGATACATACAGCAGTATATACCGAATCATGTAAAGGAGCTTCACTTATTCTGCGACAATTGTCCAGGGCAAAATAAAAATAACACTGTATCCAGAATGTGTCTCTTTTTGAAAGACTCCGGTAGATTTGATTCAATAGATCAATATTTTCCAATAAGAGGTCACTCATTTTTGCCCTGCGACAGAGATTTCGGGCACCTCAAACGCAAACTCAAAAGGTTTGATCGTGTACATACTTTACATCAATACATTGAACTAATAGCATCTGCAAACAGCAAACATAAGGCTACAATACATGTTGTTGAGGGCAATGATATCATAAACTTTAAAGACTGGTGGCGTAATATCTACAAATCTACAGCAGTTTCTGTTGAAACTACAAAAGTCCCTAAGGATAAACGAATTCCATTCAATATCAGCACTTACCATCATTTTAGCTACCATATCAAAGATGGTAAAGGAGTAGTGGTGGCCAGAACCTTTATTAATGCGTTCGTAACACACACTTTCGTATTATCTATATCTGAAAATCTAAGTGAACCTTTTGGAAAAGCATACCCTGCAGGAAAAATTCCTATTACTACGGAAAAAATGGACCATATTAAGAAATCTGCTAAATTCGTAGAAGATTGTGAGAACGTAGAAGAGTTTTGGAATTCAATCTTCGAATGGCCTACAACAACTAATTGACTGTTAGTTATATTGTAAAAATATGTAATATAGTTTCATTTGAGCTTTGTGTAACATGTTTTTGGCTTTTTTATGAAATAAACATAATTATGAGTTACATCGTACTTTTCTTTTCTAAAATCTTGCATATAGTGCAGAAAGGGTATATGTGCAATGAATTCTAATGCCGTTTTTACATGCTCTTCACAAATAGTACGTGATAAAACTTTTAAATTGTGTTCAAATCGAGAAATATTTGTGATACAACCCTGAACATGCTATACTTTTGACACGTGGAAAGCCAAAAACAGTTTTTTGTATTTTTCTCAAAACTCATCCTCTAACACATATATCCTTTCTGCAATCATAGATTCAAATAATGTTGTCTCAACGTCAAATGTCACCTTATACACACGCTTGAAGTTGGCCTCAAGATGATTTAAAAGCATCGTAGGGACATCTGCCGTCAACTAGCACGAGTTTCACCGACACATTGGACACAGTGACGAAAATAGTTGAGAACATCGTTACACAATTACAGCACGATGAGTGTGCAGAGACCAGTCCGTGATCGCCTAATGCGCCTGATTTTGTTCAAGACTGCGATCAACTGAGCATGGAACGGTCCGCAATGAGCCTGAACTGCGCACGCCTAGTGCGTTCTCTCCTGAATACAAACAATAGGTTTGTTCGCGTCGCATGAACTATACACACTTTTGACACTTTCACGCACTTTTTCGTTCACGTCGCTGACACTATTGAACTATTTTTTGTTCACGTCGCGAGTGCTGTCAGAAAAGTGTCACACTTCTTACACCAGTATCTAAGTTGGTGTAAAAAGTTTATTTTTCTTTTCATTTATACATAACCTATAAAGTTGTGGTAAAATTATATTGCACTAAACTTTGAAATTCGTTTAAAATGAACAATAACGAAGAAGGTTCTCTAAAACGAGCAGTTATTCAACAAGATGATAAAGGAAATATCCAGTGCACCGACAATAATATTTGCTGTGAATTAGATGGTACCTATTTTAAACATGAAATAATTGTGAATGTATTTACATTTGTCTTTTTTAGATGGATCTATTTTCTTTCTCGACATAAACAGTGTCAATCTTCTGGAACCTGAATTTTATGTAAATTTAGGGAGCTCATTAGTGCATGTTACTAACACCAACTTAAAAAATCAGGACATCGAAAGAGTCGATGACATCGAAAGAGTCGATACACCTCAGCCTTGTACCCCTTGTACTTCCATGGAAACTAGGAGAGAATCGTTTCATTGGGACGATTCAACCACTAGATTATTCTTAGAAGAATATAAGGAAAACTATACCTTGCTGAAAAAAGGAATTTAAAAACCATGAAAGCTATGTGGTCAAAAATAGCAGACAATATGCTTCTCAAAGGTTATGTACTAACAGCATTACAGGCAGAAAACAAGTTTAAGAGTTTAGACCGACAGTATAAACAATTTATTTTACATAATAAGAAAACTGGACGGGGCAGGAGTACATGCCCTTATGAAAAGTAAACTGCAACATATACATATATTCATATTTCATGTCTGGATACCCATATCTTCTTATTTTAGGGAACTAACAGAAATATTTGCACCACGTCATAATGTCATACCTTTGGTAGTATCAGGTCGTGATGGATTGGTTTTGCGTGAGGATGTAGTAAAAAGCATTGATGGATCTGAAAATGCAGAAGATGGTACATCCAATTCAGAAAGCAATGTATCACTTACAGAAGGATGTGAAAACCAAAATGGAAAGCGCAAAAGGAAAGTTCGAGAAGGAAAGACAGCAACAGCATTGAACCAGTGTAAATCGTCCATAGAGAAGCTAAGTGAAACTATAGAGAACAGGCATGAAAAACTATTAAAAGTGCAAGAAGATATAGCGCAAAAATATGATAAACTGATTGAACAACAACAAAAAGCAGTAGAAACTGCAATTCAACAACGACAAGAGAAAATGATTTGTTAAAACAACTTATTACAATGTTAGATAAAAATAAGTAAAATGTTGCAGATAGCTTATATGGAAGTTTCTAAATGTTTCATTTTCATTTTACTATGCATAGATGTTATGTTATTCAATTTTATGTATTAGAATTTTAAGTTTAATGTATAGCTTAATTTGCAATATATTTATGGGTATAGATTAAAATTTATTTGGTATTTTTTTTTATTTTAAAATTTTTATTTCAGGTAAAAGAATATTATTCATACACTCTATGTATAACAGCAACTAACAAAAAATGTGAATCTATAATAAAAATATAAATATCATATTTGGGCAGCAAATTGCCTACAGAGCTCATCCCTAACATCGCGACCTTGCATATTGTGATTTTCTTCTCTCAAATGGGAACTGGTACCTATTACTGGTTCATCATCCACATCTTCATCTTGGTTTGGTGGCTCTAATATGGCTAAATCATCCAAGTCTGCCAAATTATGTAAGATACAACATGCATGAATAATTTTTACCATTCTCTTCAGGTTTCTTAATTTAAAATGATAAAGCTGTCTAAATCTTTGCTTTAAACAACCAAATGCATGTTCTATACTGATTCTACAGGAACTTAGTCTTTGATTAAATGATCGCTGGGCTCTTGACAAATGTCCATTATCTCTGTATGGTACCATTAAATATGGTAGACACGGATAAGCGGAGTCTCCAAGTATATAAGATCCATCTGGAAATGAACAAAATTTATTAAGCCTATAAATATGATATGTATATCTCTAAAATCAGATATAAAAGTAGGTAAAAATCTTACCAGAGCATAATTGGGGTAATATATTATAAATTGCAGATTCTCTGAATACCCTGGCATCGTGTACAGAGCCAGGGTAACCAATCCAAACATCAATAAACTTTCTTTTTCATTTGCAATGCCTTGCATGTGTATTGAAAAGTACTGTTTTCTATTAATATAGGAATCTTTATCTTGTAGTGGTTTATCAATTCTGATATGGCTGCCATCAATGCTACCTAAAAAAAGGAACTTTTGTTATAGTAATTTAACATCAATCAATAATAAGCATTGGAATAGAATAAGTACCTATTATTCCAGGAAAGCCTTTTTGTTCCAAATAATGTTGCTTTGTTCTGTCTTTTTCAATATTATTAGGAAGCCTGATCACATCAGACTTCATTGTTAGAATGAAGTCTGCCACCCTAGTCAAAATATTATACAATCCAGCCAATGTAATACCAAACCGATCTGCTACATCACGGTATGATGCAGCCTCATGACCCACAAACCATAAAAATATCAAAATATATCTCTGAGCACTTAGTGGTTGAAATCCACCATGTCCTAGACCATACCACATTAAAATTTCATGCTATTGCATTTTCATGAAGACATACCATTTAACTTTTGATATTCATCACTGCTCTGAAATTTATCAACTAAACTGTTAACCATTGTTTTTCTTAAACGAAAATGCATTATGAACTCCCGTTCATTATATGATGAGACCACTTCCTCAACAAAGTTTTTTATTCGTGTTTGTTCCCTCTTTTTACAAACATTCAGTATGGGCAATAAAGTAAGCACTACTTCATCTACAAAAAAATTAGAAGTCAAAAGTATATCTAGTGTCCACTGCTATCTGATTAATATAATTATTTATTACCTTCACCAGTAATTATTTGCGCAACGGGAGGCGACTCCACAGTATTTTCGTCTTCATCCGATTCACATATTGACTGCACTAAAGCCATTAATATTTTTTCCCTGTTCATCTTATTATTTTATTATGTCGATATTCATAATTTTTCAGTCTCGCAGATCCACCAGCGCTGTCACTTTTTGTTAGGTTAAGCCAGTTAAGCGCTTGCAAAATAAACATGAAATACTAAACAAAAACGTTCACGTCGATTAGCTGAACTATTTGCACCGGTAGTTCTCGTTCAAAACGTTATTGCGAACTCGTTCGTTTTAGTTCATGCGACGCGAACAAACCTAATAATTCCATATTACTGAACTTTTTAAGGTTAAGACTAATATTTAGTTAGGACTCAGAAGAGCTGACTGAATCAACCATTAATTGATATCTGATCTTATCAGAACACAGCAACTGCGTAAGCTTAATATTTACTAAGTTTCGTTTTTGCAAAAGTATATGTGGAATTTTTTTGCAGAAATATATTTTAGAGGTAAATCTGTATTGATTTAAATATGATAATAACAAAAAATACGTATGTATATAAATTATTTAATATACCTTGTCATAATATACTTGACAGTGACAGAATCGTTCTTTTTTGCGTTACTCCACATAAAAATAGTACCGATATAAATATATTGTTTATTAACGAGTCGATGGCCGCAGTGGTTAGGCGGCTAGTTATCGTTGTGAGAGGACGATAGGTGCCGAGGTTCAATTCTCTGGAGAAACGGTGACATTTTTTCAGTTTCAGTTCGGATCGACTTGCCATTCGCTGTTGGGAGCAAAGTGATTAACAGCGCGGTATCATAAAAGGCGATATGATGCTGTCACAAAGCCATTTGAACACAACTTACACACACCAAACTACACCGCGAGAGTTGCGGTGATAGCCAGACAAGCGATACAGCTTACGGAGTCACTGCAACTAAGCACTCACCACACATTAAAAAGAAAAATAATAAAAAAATAAAATAAAATTGTTAACATTTTGCTCGTTCCAAAAAATATTGTACAAACCACCTTCGTAAAGACCATTTCCAGCATTCGCACTAATAAAGCACTCGCTGGGCTACGCTTGCTCGTGCTTTAAATCCGCGCTCATGCTGGAAAATTGTCTTCCCAAATTTGGTATGTAAATAACTATTAAGAACCATCTGTCATATTTGATACTTACAACGACCTTGTCATTTGATTTGATAGTATGAATTTAAAGCAGAATTATATTTAAACTTATATTAGTTTACTACCCGGTACTGTATATCTAATCCTGCAGGTAACAGCTTTTTGGCCGATTGTTTCTTTGGTGTTCTGTTTTGTTACTCGTTCACATTTTTATTCCGTTTATTTCAAAGATTTTTAAATATAATTTTTCAAATTTTCATAAGTAATATAACAGACGTAGGATTGCGGGCCTTATTTTCTGTAATGATACGATCACAGCCGCTAACTGAATTTTTTAATCAATTGCACGATGATGAAATATAGAATGGTTGGTTTCAGCAATTGGTCCTGCTCATACGGCTAGGGAAACACAACAATATTTGAATAAATTTTATGATGATAGAGTAATCTGTACAAATTTATTTCCATCTCGTTCACCTGATCTAACACCGTTAGACTTTTATTTGTTTGGGACTGGAAGCAGCTATCATGCGTGAAATAGATAACATAACTCCAGCAGAATTGCGTCATGTGTTCGACAACTTAAAACAGAGCAAATTGTTGTTTGCAACAAGATGGACAACACTTTCCACATTTACTAGGAATATTTAAATTACTACGATAAATGACATTCTATTAAATCTGTACTATAAAATTCATAATAATATAATATAATTCTATCCGTTATTATAAATAAAAAATGTCTGATTTTACTAAATAAATTGTGTACAATAAAAATCATAATCAAATTCTCCCTTTTATTATTAATGAAATACCTGATTTTATTCACAAAAGGAATTTATGCTGTTATGATACACACTAAATACACTTATTTCAAACATAGGCAAAATCTTTGAAACCCTAATTAAGACTCGATTAACAAGATTCTTTAAAAATATAATGTGATCCCTAGTATGCAGTTTGGATTTCAAGAAAAAATTTACAGAGAAAATTTATATTAAACTTAACTGAGTATGTATGGGATGCCTTGGACAACGCAAAACCTTGCATGGCTGTATTTGTAGACCTTGCTAAGGCATTCGATACAGTGAGTCATTCGTTGCTTCTGAGAAAACTAGACGATGTGGGAGTGAGGGGGTGTGTTACGCTGCAGCTGCTATATGTTAGGTATATAAAATTATCATTGTAATATTATCACTGTTCTTAGAATATAAGATAGCGACGCTGCACTTTAATGTGATGCAGTTTATATTGTATTTTAAATAGTTAGTTCTACATTAACCTTTGATGTAATAACTCCGGCTCGCGGGAAATAAAATTATTTTTATTTTTAAAAAGACTTTTGTTTGAACCGAGTTCGTAAATGGCGCAGTCAGTAGGATTGTAAGAAGATTTCTAGTGCAAATAAAAATCGCGTGTTTTTACACCTTGTCTTACAAGAATCCAAAAAAACCAGAATCATCGAGATTCAACCGAGGACGACCCGGACAAACATCGCTGGGAAGCCCAACCAACCGATCATCGAGATCACCGTAGAATAAGAAAGAAACAAGACGAAACAAGAAAGAAACAAGAAGAAACAAGAAAGAAAACAGCAACAAAGGAATGAAATTAACAATTTTAATGTAAGTGATATTGTTCATATTTTAGTATATTATATTTTTCATTGGCGTATGTCTATTGTTGACGATCTTGACGATATTTTAACGAGATTTGCGAACATAGCTATATTCGACGATATGGCACAAATCAATCTTTCTATGCGCGATTATTGCGAAACAATTCCTCACTTTGATGGAGACCCATTAAATATTTCGACATTTATTTCAAGTTGCGATTCATTCATCCAAATTTTAGGGCGTGATAACGATGCCGCATTTAATAGTTTCCTATTCCGTGCAATAATAAGCAAACTAAAAGGTAAAGCCGCACAAATAGCTTCCGTAAGGAATACCACCGACTGGGATACCTTAAGGACTCTCTTAATCAACACCTTTAGCGACCGTAGAAATGAATTGACATTAATATCAGAACTACAACGTCTCGAGCAATATTCTAACGAATCAGCGATTGATTTCGGAGAGCGTTGCTTAAATCAATGTAGTCTTTTAACAGCGCGAATTAACATAACCGAGCAAGATCAAGCACTGAAACAAAATAAAATCGATTTATATCGTGGTTTATCACTACAAACCTTTATAAACGGATTGCGAGAACCAATGCGTGTAATAATGCAATGCAGAAGACCAGCAACCTTAGAAGAAGCTCTAAATTTCGCACAAGAGCAAGAAAATCTCCAGATGCAAAAACATCGACAAAATTACATGTTTAAACCAAATCCGCCAAAACCCGTACATCCTCCACAGAAATCGTATATACCTACCGTTCCAAGATTCATTATGCCATCAGCTCCACAACAAAATTTCTCTAATTTTAATCGCCCACAACCTCCATTGAACAATTTCCAATACCGACCGCAATTTCCACAAAACACCTTTAACCAACGTCCACAATTTCCGCAAAAACCGCCTTTCCAATCTTTTAAACCACCCACGCAAATGACAAGAAATACTCAAATCACAAATAAACCAAATTTACCTAAACCGACACCCATGGATTGGTCATCATATTCGGGATTATCAAGGAATACCATACAGCCCAATCGACATCCAGTTCCGATCAATAACCAACCCCAATACAGAGTAGAAGAATTATTTTATCAAGAAGATCCTTATCAAGATGAAGCCGCCGCACTAGATTATAACTACTACCACCCAGAGGATTACACGTACGAATCTCCACATATAGAAGAAAACAACTCATCTTCAGAACCTGTAGAAGAACCGGAAAATTTTCATTTAACAGCCTCGGAAACAACAACAGAGAAATAATAGAAATAAACGTAACTACCGCTTCTAAACTTCCATATATTGTTTTACCCGAAACAAATTCCAAATTTATGTTAGATACCGGCTCGACAAAATCGCTAATTTCTTCTAATTTAGCATCCAATTGCTACCCACATTTAATCAATGAAGATAATTTCATAATTCAATCCGCACACAATGTTAGTCACCATAACTACAGCGTTATAAAACCACTTTCCAAAATTTTCAATGAAAATCTACAACACAAATTTCACATCTTCGACTTTAATCCAAATTATGATGGTCTTATTGGTCTAGATTTACTGAAAGAATTAAATACTACAATAGATTTGAAAAACAATCGATTAGTAACTCGAAATGCAGTAATTCCTATTCATTCATCTGAAAATCAAATTCAAAATCAATCTCAGATAAAAAAATTCACTATTCCACCTAGATGTGAAAAGATTATCAAAATTCCCGTTAATACAGATCGAGGAGAGAAATATCTACCCTATCAGAGATGTAAATCAAACCTCGAAATTCCCGCATCAATTGTAAAAATAGAAAATTCTGAATGTTACACAACAATTATAAATTCTTCTGACAACGAACAAAACTTCAACATCGAAGAACCCATGGAAGTTGACGATTTTGAAATCCCTAGCGACGAACTACAACCACCAAATTTAAACGAATCTCAAATTAATCAATATTTGAATGAAAATATTGAACAATTGAGATTAAATCATTTAAACAAAGAAGAAAAGAAAGCAATTAAAGATTTATGTTTCAAATATAAGGATATCTTTTATAATGAAAATATGCCTTTAACATTTAACAACGCCATAAAACATCAAATTAAAGTAAAAGAAGGTACAACACCAATATATACAAAATCATACCGATATCCACAAGTACACAAAGAAGAAGTTCGAAAACAGATTTCATCCATGTTAGAACAAAATATCATCCAACCGAGCACATCTCCTTGGAGCAGCCCTGTCTGGATCGTACCGAAGAAACTTGATGCTTCCGGAAAACAAAAATGGCGCATGGTAATTGATTATCGCAAGTTGAATGAACATACCGTAGATGATAAATACCCATTGCCCAACATAACAGACGTACTGGACAAACTAGGTAAATCCAAATATTTTACAACGTTAGATTTAGCATCCGGATTCCACCAAGTACAAGTCGCAGAAGATGACATCGAAAGGACAGCCTTTTCTACTGAAAATGGACATTACGAATATCTACGAATGCCATTTGGTTTGAAAAATGCCCCATCCACATTTCAACGCGTAATGGATAATATTCTACGCGGAATCCAAAATGAAACATGTCTAGTATATCTCGACGATATAATAATATTTTCATCCTCTTTACAAGAACATATAGATCGGTTAAAATCAGTATTCGATAGGTTGAGAAAATATAATTTCAAAATACAACTAGATAAAAGCGAATTTTTAAGAACTGAAGTCGCATACTTAGGTCACGTTATAACCCCATCAGGAGTTAAACCGAATCCAGAAAAAATTAGAGCCATTCAAAAATTCCCAGTTCCAAAAACAACTAGAGATATAAAATCATTTCTCGGACTTTTAGGATACTATAGACGATTTATTAAAGATTTTGCAAAAATTACTAAACCGTTAACAAAATGCTTGAAGAAAAATGCCAAAATCATACATGATAATGAATTCATGAAATGTTTTAATTTATGCAAACAAATATTGGTAAATCACCCAATACTCCAGTATCCCGACTTTGAAAAGCCATTTGTTCTAACAACTGACGCTAGTAATTACGCGTTAGGAGCTATTTTATCACAAGGCCCGATAGGTAAAGATTTACCCATTGCATATGCTAGCAGAACTCTCAATGAACATGAATTAAAATATTCCACTATCGACAAGGAATTATTGGCTATCGTATGGGCAACGAAACATTTCCGCCCGTATCTATATGGAAGAAAATTCATCATCTGTACCGACCACCGTCCTTTAGTATGGTTATTTTCACTAAAAGACCCTCATTCAAGACTAGCACGATATAGACTCAAACTAGAAGAATTTGACTATGAAATCATCTATAAAAAGGGAACTCAAAACACTAATGCCGACGCCCTATCTAGAATCGAATTGAATCCACTAGAAACCGAATCTATGATAGTTAATATCGACGACGAAGAAATAGATGAATTGCTACACACCGACGAAAATATTCGCTTATCCGCTGAGGAAATCGAAAACATCATAAATGACTTAGAAACCGAAAACGACCTACTAGATACAGTCAACTCTAATATGGAAGAAGGACCGACAAACAGCATACCAATTCAGGAAGAAGCAATCAATAACAAACAACAACAAATCCATGTAAAAACCGTTCACATTAATCCACAACCCGTGAAATTTACTATAAAAGACGGAAAAACAATTTATCATATTCAAATACCTAAAACAGAAAATTCACAATTAATTCAAGATTTTATGAAAAGTTATTTGCAACCAAATCGTAAATATTATATTATGTTCGATTTAGAGGAAACTTATAAACAATTTTGTAGAGAATATTGTAACCTTTTCGGACAGAACGGACCTGAAATTATACGATGTACAAAACAATTAGAAGTAGTAGAAGATGAAGAAGAACGGAATGAATTAATAAAAAATCACCACGAAGGAAAAACAAACCACAGGGGGATTAATGAAACTATTTCCTATTTACAGCGAAGATATTATTGGAATAAGATGGATACGCAAGTAACAAATTACATTAATAAATGCGAAATTTGTAAGAAAGCAAAATACGACCGAAACCCGCCTAAATTGCCTCTGAATTTAACTGAAACATACGAAAAACCATTCGAAAAAATTCACCTAGACACCTTTTCTGTACAAAATTCCAACTTTTTAACAATTGTAGACGCCTTTACAAAAATGGGTCAAGCTTATCATATAGAAGGTAAAACAGCAATTGAAATATTTAACAAGTTGTTAGATTTCTTTTCACACTATGGTATACCAAAATCTATTACTATGGATAATGGTACAGAATTTGTAAATCGAACTATTCAAAGTTTATTACATGATCATAAAATTCAGATTCATACAATAACGCCGCATAACCCACAATCTAATGGTATTGTCGAACGTTTTCACGGCACACTATTAGAACATTTAAGAATATTAGTGCAAGAAATAAATGAAACAGTAACAAATCTTATGAAGTACGCAATAATTGCATATAACAACAGTATACATTCTATCACTAAACATACACCATTTGAATTGTTATTTGGTCACACAGCAAATTTAGATCCTTTCGATCTACAATATCAATCGGAATATTATGAACATTACAGCAATTTACATAAAGAAAGAATGAAACGCCTCTACGACGTAATTAAAAATGATACTCGAATTAGAAAAGAACAAGTAATTACTAAACGAAACGCTAACATCCCCGAAATACCCTTCAAAAGAGGACAGCATGTATACTTAAAACAATCCAAAAGAACGAAACTTGCAAACAAATATGCCGGACCATATGAAGTAATTGAAATACGTCCGAATCATACATCCATTGTTAAAAATTTAAAAACTAACACTGAAATCATTATACATACAAACAGGTTAAAGCAGCCACCTGTTTCAGATCCTGTGTCCTCATAGGACTAGCTGTGCTACAAGAACAAGATGGAATATCCATTACAAAAGTATCCAATAATCCAGGAATTCTACCATATAAATTAGGTACCGCAAAAATCAAAGATAATACATGGACGCTAGTAAAGAAAATAAATCTCGAACAAATATTAGAAGAGTACAGGAACTTACAAACCATGGCGAATAAATTAAATTCATCGTATTACGCAGAAAAATCCGAAAAATGGTATATCACAGAAATGCATAATTACCGTTACATTATTAATCACCTGCAAGAAGAAATTGAAAGTCTACTTGAACAAATTTTACCAAATCATAGACAGAAGAGAGGAATAATAAACGGATTAGGCTCAATAATAAAAGTAATAACTGGAAATATGGATCAAGAAGATGCTGAAAGAATAAATCAACAAATTCAAGACCTACAACAAGGACAGAAAAACAACGCGAAGGTATTAAAGAAACAAATATCGTTAGCTAAAAACGCAATGGAATCGTTTAACGACACAATATCAGGCTTAAAACATAATCAGATTGTAATGGAAAGCAGAATCCTTCAAATATCCAAAGTTATAACAGAATCGCAAAAATATACAAACCGATATGATATAGTTCTTCAATCAGTTATTTATTCTCAATTGACAAATAGCTTTTCCATGATCGTTCGAACTCTATCAGAAATTAGAACTGCTCTTGTATTTGCCAGAATAAATGTAATGCATCCATCTATTATAGAACCACACCTGCTATTAAAAGATTTCGCATCAATCACCAACTTTCAATTAGTATTGCCATTAAATCCAACAACAGCAAATATAATGGTATTAGAATCCCTCATCGACATCAAAGCTTATCAACAAGATTCCACGATTATTTTCCTCCTAGAAGTACCACTAGTAGACCAACATAACTATGATCTTTATCATCTATATTCACTACCGATACCAATCAATAACGCCATGAAATTTATAATACCAACCACACACTATGTATTATACAATGAACAATATTACGGTAATTTAAATGAAAATTGTAAAGAAATTCTGTCATCTAAATTTTTATGTAATAACGTAGAATTATTACCTATATCTCATGAAAGTCCATGTGAAATTCAAATAATTATGTTAACCAATAATTATCAAAATTGTAAGCAAATTTCAGTGAATTTGAATGATGTTAAAACACAAAAAATTGAAAATAATAATTGGATTGTTGTATCACCAGGTCAAAATAGATTGTCATACTGTAATGATAATCAATATATTAGAATTATAGAACAAACAAATATTATTCATATCCCTTTAGGATGTAGTATTAGTATTAAAGGAAAGTTAATAAAAAATGCACAACTGGTTAAAACTAATCAGCTTAAACCGCTTCAATTTGAATATAATATAAAATTAGATAAGAATAGCAGCCGAAATATTACAATTAATTCCTTAAATTTGGAAAGAATCAATTTAGAAAAAACAAATAAAATTTTAGAAGATTTTAACGTATTAGAAGACGAGATAGAAACTGTAACACCAATAATAAGCAATAACCCTAGTATTTGGACAGTTATATTGTATGTAATATTAATAATAATTTTGTTGTATATTGTAATTAGCTTTGTAAAAGGTAGGAAACTAAATTCGTTTTATTGTTTTACTAAAAAAGTTAAATCTGACAATGATCCCCAAAATTTAAATACTAAAGAATTTAAATTTTGAACTTAACGGGGGAGGTGTTACGCTGCAGCTGCTATATGTTAGGTATATAAAATTATCATTGTAATATTATCACTGTTCTTAGAATATAAGATAGCGACGCTGCACTTTAATGTGATGCAGTTTATATTGTATTTTAAATAGTTAGTTCTACATTAACCTTTGATGTAATAACTCCGGCTCGCGGGAAATAAAATTATTTTTATTTTTAAAAAGACTTTTGTTTGAACCGAGTTCGTAAATGGTGCGCATTATCTTTGATGGAGAGTTACCTAAGTGACAGAAAATAGTACGTGCAAATAAATGAAACGATAAGTGAATCTACAATTTCTGAATATGGAGTCCCACAAGGGACACTGATGGGACCCCTATTGTTCTCTATTTATATAAATCATAATATGGATATCGACGGCGCCATGACAAAAAGGCGTATGCGGCAAAAATTCAAAAATCAAAGAGCAATGTTAAACTGTCGTAGAAGTCAAAAGCTTTCTAAAACGATATCATATTAATCAATGAAAATCCAAAATTGAAATCGTTAACTAGCGCGGACTTATTTTTTTCTAATCAAGTCGCTAGTAGTAATTATGAGGAGCAATGTGATAATAATGAAACTACAAATTGCCAAACTGATTTAGTCATAGATAATACATATACGGATGCGGATGTATGTATGTATATAATCATAACATTATTATTTTTACATCATATAGATCGTATAAAAAGATTGCAAAAATAGCAAAATGTGAAAATAATGTCGTCAATCGTGTCTCAATGGATGCAATACATTTAGAGAAAAAGAAAGAGAAGATATTTTGGAGAACAAAAAGCAATTTGGAGAAAAGAAGTTTTATAAACAGGCTTGTGAACGTAATGGCAGTGAAAAGAAAAAGAACATCTGCTGAGAACTCAAGACGAAGCCTCACTTACCACTTTTTTATGAAAGACAAAGTTCAATTACGTGTATGTTTACAGTTTTTTCTTAGAACTTTGAACATTACTCAATGCAATACGTTTACAGAAAAAGAAAGAGAAGATATTTTTTCATTATTTTGGAGAACAAAAAGCAATTTGGAGAAAAGAAGTTTTATAAACAGGCTTGTGAACGTAATGGCAGTGAAAAGAAAAAGAACATCTGCTGAGAACTCAAGACGAAGCCTCACTTACCACTTTTTTTATGAAAGATAAAGTTCAATTACGTGTATGTTAACAGTTTTTTCTGAGAACTTTGAACATTACTCAAAAACTGGTTCGTAATTCTATTCGAGGGAAAATCGCAGAAAACCTAGACGCTAGAGAAACCCATAAAGCACACAAGGCCACACCTGAACAAATGAATGAATTTAAAGAGTTTATCGCTAGCCTCCTATACCTGCCAGCAGATATTAAAAGTATTGCCAATTTATATAGAATGTATTCATTTGTTCTTTAGTCACATGAAAATATTCCTTTGGGTATGTCATGCTTTAAAAACACTAAATAAGACAACAACATCGGTATACATGTGCCGAAAAAGGACAAATGTAGCAAATGTGAAAGATATAAAAGTATTCCAGAAGAAGACAGAACACCACAAGATAGAAACGAGTACGTTAACAATCAGAAAGAGAAAGAGGACGCGAAACAGCTCTTCTTAGCTGATCAGAGCAAGTCTGCTACGGATGGTTATATCGTTGTATCATTTGACTTGCAACAAGTGTTAACTACTCCTCATGGACCGAGTATGATGTTGGGATTTTCGCGAAAATACGCCGTATACAACTTCACCGTATACGAAAGTAAAACACAAAATGGTTATTGCTATAGGGTAAATGTGCCTAATTCCAGCCAGAGCTAGTAGTCAGCCACATTTGATTAAAAAACGTTGTAATAGAAATCTCCTACCAATAATTTGTATGAAATTCTCTTCTCCAGTACTCAGCCACCTTTATTACTTAGCCACGTTAAAATTATAAAGGTTTTCGTTTTTTGAGGACAACGGACCGTTACAAAAGCCATGTAATTCATCAGTATCCCGAAAAGGCACTGTCTAATGCTTTGCAAGCAATTCGCAAAGATCATTTGGGCTTTACGGAGGCAAGTATGGGGTGCCCCGTGGAACGATACAAGACAGACTTCACGGTCGTGTTAAGGAGGCTCTCCGTAAAATTGCTCCTGGTACCATTCTGACAAAAGAAGAGGAAATTGAAATCGAAAATTGGCTAATTGAGTCAGCAAAATGTGGATTTCCTCAAAAGAAAAACGATCTATTCAATAGTGTTCAGAAAATTGTATGAGGAAAAAACAAGCAAACTCCATTCAAGCAGTACCAGGCCGGGACAAAAATGGTACCAGGGTTTCGTGAAAAGACACCCAAAGTTAACTTTACGTGAAGCTGAGGGACTGACGAAAGCAAGAAGCATAATAACTGAAAAATTCATAAAGAAATGGTTCTATGAACTAAGAAAATTTATCGAAGATTCTTCTGCTTTAGATATTTTAGAAGACCTCTCAACGTTCTTCAGTGGAGATGAAACAAGCTTTAGTATGTGTCCCAAATCAGGCAAAACGTTGGCACCTAAAGGTTACAAGAACATTTATAAAGTTAAAAATGGTAACGAAAAAGAAACAATTATAGTTATTTTAGTTTTTTTCGGCAGATGCGAGAACATTAACACTTATGGTTGTATTTCTATTTGTTAGACCAAATAAAGCTATTATTGAGAGTATACCTGCGGGCTGGTTTCTAGGCAGATCGGAAAATGGATGGATAAGAAGTAATACCTTCTATGAATACATAGCAAATGGATTATCTAATGGCTTGATGATAATAAAGTGACGAGGCCTGTATTACTTTTTGTCGATGGGCACAAATCTCATTTAACTATAGAGCTCAGTCAGTTCTACCATGACCATGGGATAATTCTATATGAGCTTCCACCTAACACGACTCGTATAATGACGTGTGTTTTTAAACTCCTGAAAACCAACTGGAAGGAAACTATCAGAGAGTGGCAAGCAAAACCCGAAAATATAAACTGCATTTTAACCAAATGTACCTTTTGCCCATTATTACAACTACTGCTTCAGGATGAGTCATTGCCCAGGACGATTAGGAACGGGTTCAGAAAATCTGGTTTGTTTCCACTCGTCCCGGAAGCCGTGTATTATTCAAAATGTATCCAGAATCGCTTAGAAATATTGCATCGTCAAGAAAACAGAATTCTAATCTTATTACAGAACATTTTAATGTTACTGAAACGGTTTTGTCTAATTTAAAAGAAAAACTCGGTCAAAGGGGAATTGAAAACGTGCAGTGCATTATTGATCAACTGCAATCATTAAAACAAGAATTATATCAAAAATGCGAAACTTTTGAAGTACTAGCTGATGGTTCGCTTAACATGATTGATGACAGTATAGTTCCAGAACATCACCAAAGCTTTTCTGCTGCAGATGTCATTGAATTTGATTTCAATGAATTCCCAAATAATGATTTTATAAATAAAGATAATACTTATACACGTCAAGACATAATATTAAGTGACGATTGCAAAAATCAGTGTAGGCATAAGTTGACTGAAATTAATGCTAGTGAAAAATATTCAAACAATTCAGACGCACTTCACGAAAGTACTAATATGCTAGACAATGGACTAACTACAATAAAGAACATCAAGAGACAAGAGTCTGGACCACATAAGATCAAGTCGGAAGAAAGTGCACAACACAATAATAATAATAACATCATAAGAACTAAGGTAGATAACAACAAGATAGATTTTGATCAGAATATCCCAATTAATGTGAATAAAGAAGACGAACTTGACGATTCTGGAAAAAATAACCCTAACCCCAACTAACTATTCAACTGAAGATTATCCAAAAATAAATAAGAAGTTGAAACCATTAAACAAAAAAATAACGATTTTACAGGACATTATAATTTAAAGTGCTAACCAGACTGAACAACAAAGATATGAAAATAATGATTCCATTCAAAATCACGCCGAATACTTTAATCTGTATTCAAGTGCAAGTATACCGGAGCAACTTCCTGATATTGACATAGAAGACGATCTAAATTAAGGCATGTTTTGTACCGCACAAATTTTAACGAGTATTGTTATATTTTTGAATAAGAATTATTTTTCCATTATTTTTTGTTTGTTTTGCCTACGAGGCGTATACACCTATAATAATACTAACTGATAACAATAAAAAGTGTATGTACAACTTAACCGCCATTTATTAACAAATGTTTTTACGGGCAAACGCCAATAGAAAAGGCGTAAGAGCCAAAACAAAAATACGAAAAGACGTAAGCGACAACAGACATAATAAAAACTAGCCTATACATTAATAATGCTTTCTGTTAATAAGAAAAGCATAAATTATTATACTACTAGTTAGTGGAACTAAATTCGACTTCATTTATCCTATAAAAGGACCAAAAATCATTTATTGCGTCTCTTGTAAAATTGTGTAGAACCGCATACGCCTTTTTGTCATGACGCCGTTGATATTTAGTAATTTTCGGTCTTAGACGTCGAATGACTAATATACAACGTCATATTGACGTGATATATTTTACCATAATTTGACGTTACAGTTGCGGCCAAATGTTATAGGCACCCCTACTAAATTGATATTCTAAATTACCATTAATAATTTCTAAGAAGAAGATTTATATCTTATCTACTAATAATTATGCACAAAACCATAACATGTATTTATTTTAATTGGAGTTGATCAGTTTTAATGCAACGCTAAAATATGTAACCTGCCTATAAGATTTGGTCGCAATTGTATATATTTTACCATAATTCGACGTCTGATTCACCTCGATACTTCGTAAAAGATTGCTATAATCCCAGGTGTGTCGTGCAGTACGTGCGGACCATAATGCGAAAATAATGAAAATTTAAAAACAGTAGGATGTTTATACTATGAACATTTATTTACGTATTTCTTGTTGTAAATTGAAATTTGTTCAATTTTTATGTAATTGAAACCCATTAATATTGAAGTGTTTTGTATAAGTAAGTAAAGTAAAGTAAGTAGAGTAAGTATAAGGGGTGCAAATCTTTAAAAAATCAGAATACTATCTTCTATATTTATAACAACTTAATAATTAAATTTGGCGCCGAACTACTAACGGTTTTCTCTGAAGCAAGCGCCAATCACACCGATTCACGTAATACCAAGTGATATTACTACTGTAACGAACCGTTATCTAAGAAAGAACTAAATTTCAGTTGTAATTGCATTTAGTCAATTAGTAGAAATTTTAAGTTTTATTTCCGGAATCAAAATCATTACTTTTGTACATACCTGTATACTCACGAGTTTTGGAGGAGAGTGTACAATTTGTGTAACGTTCCACCCAGACCCCGCGGCAGAGAGAGGGTATGCCCGGCAGGTATTTAAGAGCCATGCATTGCCAGAATAGCTCAACCACCGAGTGCTCAACGCGATTTACGCCGATGACACCGCTGTGGTGGCCACATCGAGGAACCCCGAAATCGCCGTCCAGCTTGCTCAGGCACAGTTGCAACGGATAGAAGGGTTCTTCGAAACATGTGGCCTCTCTATTAACCCGAGGAAGACGCAAGCGATTGCGTTTACTCGGGGGAGACGTCCCCCGCCCAGGAAAATCACCGTATCCAGGACGGAGATTGACTGGAGTGGGAAGATCGAGTACTTGGGAGTGCTCCTGGACAGGAAACTGACCTTCTCGGAGCATCTAGGTAGAGCCAGGAACAGAGCCGTCGGACGGATGTGCCAGCTGTTCCCTCTCCTAGGTAACCACAAACTCTCTCCAAAAATGGGCGCGATGCTGTATAAAACACACATCCGCCCAATCCTTACCTATGCCAGCCCAGCTTGGGCGACGGCAGCTCCTACCTATTTTACCAACCTGGCGCGAGTACAAAATCGTGTAATGCGAATTGTATTCCGCCTTCCTAGACGCACCTCGCTGGTAGTTCTCCGACGACTCACAGAAGCGCACGTCCCAGACCTGTCAGACTTCCTGAGAAAACTCAACCGAGATTTCTTCAGGAAGACGCTGGCTAGCAGCAACCCATCGATGAGTAACGCTAAGACGCTTCTAAGGTTCATGGGGAGAACTAAACACCGGACCACCACGGAAACACTCCGGCTAGCGTGAACCGGTGTAATTATACATACCCGAATACTAACACCTTTTTCTGTGTGATTACAGGTACCAGGACAGCGTAGGAGCCCATTAGAAGACTCCGAGGAACATCAAGAAGTACACCAGGACCGCCAGCAGGACATCCAACCGGAAGTGGAGCTGGAAGAGGAGTGCCCCTCAGCAGAGGGGAGCGGAAGACCATACGCGAGAATAGCTCAGGTCTCTTCTGAACTGAAGAGCACGGGATCGGCACTTAAATGCGTGTGACTTACAAATAATTGGGGGAAAAGTCTCAGAGGTCTCGTCCTTCGCCGTACGCAGCGCCGGCCATTTTGATTTCTTCGTGTTTGTTTATGTTTGCTGTCAGATTTGCTATTGTATTATCGTTAACCTCCATTGCTCTTTATTTTAATTTATATCTACGTTTAGTTCAAATAATAGGTAATATCGACGGCAACACATATGTGTAAGTGTACATTGTAAGATATATTTATATTTACGTGTTTTTAACATATACACAGTTTATTTGTTGAAATTGTGTTTATCGTTGTTTGACATAGTATCCTATTTATAATAAATACTGTATGTAAGTATGTAGAAATAAATACCCTTAAACGCTTTTATTTATATTAATATTGGTCCCATACATTTACCACACATACATCTATCATTTAATGTAATATGTATATGTATCATTCAACCTAAAACGAGAGAATTCACATATATATATACGCACACATATATATACATATATAATGTGTGTATATATAAGCGAGTTCTCTTCTTTTAGATTAAATGATGTATATATTTATAAATAAAAAATATTTGAATGAACCGCCAGCCGAAAAATAGCGAAATAGTTGGTGAAAAAGGTCACAGATGGCCTATTTATAAGTCAGCGTTGGTAGTACAGAAGTTGCCTATCTCTAGTTATCTCTGCTGAAGAGGACCTTCCGAAGGTACTCACTTCTGCCAACCGTTACAGAAGTATCTCTCAGGAAGGCCCTGACACAGCAAAATACACAATACCCGTGACACACACACTCTCTTCCAAAAGGTCTTAGTAAGTTGCTATTCATCGACATAGCCAGCATTTCGTTTAACATTATCCTGAATACGCCGTTCTGTACATATTATGCTTCCGTTTTTCGTTAGGAATATTTATGTTGTTTTCCATGTTTATACATTTTACCAGCCGTACTGTTGTTTACAAAGTTATATTCCGTTAGTTTGTTATAATATATTGTACTCTGTTGAATTCATTTTATCATGTTTAGTAATATATTTAATTTGATCTTTTCTATCTGTATAAACTGTGCTGAAACATTTTACGTTTGTTAATAAACCTTTTGTAAATATTTTAAGTACCTGGACTTACAATTCTCCGACTATTTTTGCTACCCGAAGAGTCAACATCAAATGTCACTCTATACACACGCTTGAAGTTGGCCGCAAGATTGTCATATAGGGTAAAACACCCAATAATTGGCATATATCCAGTAATTGGCAGTTGCAGTGTCATTGGTAATTTATAAAGAATTGTTCGCCACTTTGCTTTTAATACAACAAAAATTCAGTAGATGGCATAACTATACTTAATTATATGTAACCTGTTTCGACGGTTGAACACAATACTGTGGCAAAGCATGCGTGTAAAAATCGGCTACCAGTACGAGGTAAGAAACTTAAAATTTTTATAAGAGCAACCCTTATTTATATGATGCAGAAAATGCCTGAAACTAAATAGTGACCTCCTACTTTTTTATTACACGTATAGAACATATTCTAAAATACCCTTTTCTAACCGTCATTACATTCTAACCTGAAATCACAATAAATATTTCCGGGTGCCGATTATTAGTGCCCAAAATAAGAGAAATCGTAGTTATTGGCACTAATGCCAATAAATAGTGAATATGTAAATAGCTGGAATCTAGTTGTTGGCACTTACCAGGCATCATGTAATTTGTAATTTTTAAAATGTTCTAAAGTTTCTTTGATTATTGCATAATGAATACAATAATTCTCCGATAAACACGTAGTCTTTCCTTTTTAGTAAAAACATGCCCAAAGTAAAAAAGGATTACAAATACACTAAAACTTACAATGAGGAAGAACTCGCCAAAGCTATTGAAGCAATTAATAATGGCATGCCTAAGAAACAGGCTGCTGAAAAATTTAAAATTCCACGACAAACATTACAGTATCGCTTAAGCGAAAAATTTAAAAAACCTACACACGGACCTGCTACTTACCTGACCCAACAAGAAGAAAACCTTTTAGAACAGTGGATTTTAGAAAGTCACAGAAAAGGCTTTCCTCGCCGTCGAGACGACATTCAAGCTTCGGTCAAATCGTTTTTAGAGGCAAATCCAAGGATACATCCCTTCAAAAACAATGTACCTGGAAAACACTGGTATACATCCTTCCTGAAGAGACATCCTAATTTGGCCTTACGTGTTCCAGAAGCAGTTACTAATGCAAGTAGTTCTGTTTCTGAAGCTGATATAAAAAAATGGTTCAACAATATAGAAAGTTATTTGCGTGACAAAAATTACTTTGATATTCTAAGTGATCCGAATAGGGTCTTTAACGGAGATGAAACATGCTTTCTTTTGTGCCCTAAAGAAAGTAAAGTTTTGGCACCAAAGGGAACTAGAAATGTTTACGAAGTAGACCAAGGCACAGCCAAAACTAGTTTAACGGTAATGTTTACCTTTTCGGCTTCAGGTTCTATTACACCGCCAATGGTCGTATTTCCATATAAAAGACTCCCAGCTGTCATCGCTAACAGCGTGCCGGATGAATGGGGAATAGGTACCAGCGATAATGGCTGGATGAAATGTGAAGTATTTTATGAATATATTTCAAACATTTTCAATAAATATATAACAAAAATGAATGTACAGAAGCCAGTAATTCTCTTTGTAGATGGGCACAGAACACATATGACTTACGAATTAAGTAAGTTGTGTACAAGTTTGGATATAATACTCATTGCTTTATATCCTAACGCCACTCGAATACTACAACCGGCTGACGTTTCTTGTTTCAAACCTTTAAAAAACAGTTGGAAAAGAGCTGTGTTGGAGTGGCGCCGAAATAATCCCACCATAGAATTGACGAAACAATATTTTGCTCCTATTTTACAAAAAGCTATTAAATCTTTAAGTTGCTCGACCATTACTAATGGATTTAAAGCTTGCGGCCTATATCCTTGGAATAGTGGTGCCCTCGATTATTCCAAGTGTCTTGGCCACAACCACAACAAACAAATCATCGACATTCCTCAAGATTCCAAAACGTTGCAGTATGACGAGTTTTGCGAAATAATAGGTCCGCAAAAACTTGCAGAATTACGCAGTTTTAATGAAAATGACGTTGACGAAAACTTCCAGTTGTTAGTGAAGATATTCACCAAATTGGAGCCAACACAGATTAATGTTGAACAAGTTATATTAAAAGAAACTGATCCCATACTGATCGTTGATGAAATGGAATTCACTAATATTCCTATTATTTTTGATAATGCTCCTCCAGAAGCCTCTTGCAACGAAAATGACATAACTCCTGAGAATGAAATTTTACTCGATATGAGTAACTGTATTCCTGACGAGCGCAATCACAATGGGTCATTAGAGGATTACTTGATATGGCCTAAAACTCCTGAACGGAAAGGTAAACGTCAAACTGAAAGATTACCTTTCGTTATCACCTCAAGTACTTGGAAAAAAATACATGAAGACAAAGAAAAAAAGTTGCTGAAGAAAAAAGAAAGAAAGAAGAAAAACAAGAAATAAAAAGGAGACAACAAGAGAAAAAAATTTATCGAAACCAAAGCATGTTCGTAATATTGTATGCAGAGAAAAAAACGCAACTAATACTGACGACAGATCAAGAATGGTTAATGCTAATACTGTTTCAGCAACTTTGTCTACACCTTTTTCCAATGACCTAACCGAGAACAAAATTGAATCAGAAAGTATATCACTATCTCTTCCACCACTATCACTTCCAACAAAGAATAAGATAATTAATAAAGGACTATGTTTCATGTGTACGCACAGTTTTTCTGTTTCAAGTTTTGGAATACAATGTCAAAACTGTCGTCGAACGTATCACTATAAGTGCCTTCAACAGACAAATTCTTTAAAAGATTACTTTTTGTGTAAAGTCTGTGATGTGTCAACAACATAACTTTAAATAATTTTTAATTTATGTTTATATGCAGGTATAAATAACTATAGTTGAATATAATTAACTTTGTTTTTTTATGTTAAGCAGTTGTTTTTAATTGTATAAATAAATTTTTGTCGCTATAAATGTGTTAATAATTGAAATGTAATTTATACTATAAATACAACACAAAAACTAGTTCTGAACGTTAATGATTTGGTCGAAAAATATAATAATAAATATCGAAACAAATGCCAATGATTGGGCTAAATGTAATGCCAAAGACTAGAGTTAGGTGCCAATAATTGGTATGAATATAATGCCAATAACTAGAGTCATGTGCCAATTATTGGAAAAATTACAATATCAAACAAAGTAATTTTTATAGAAAGTATCCCAATTGTGTTAAAATAAAATTTTGATAACTTTAAATTCTGTAATATGTGAGGAATACAGACAAATTATTGGCATCCGCCCAATGTTATAAAATACATTCTGAGTAAAATATTACTTGAAAAGTTTCCTTAAGGTGCCAATAATTGGGGGTTTTACCCTAGATGCATCGTGGAGAAATCTACCGCCAACCGACAGAAGGTTTCACCGGGGTGATAGAAGGTTCACCCGGCCGTTGGACACCGTAAGACGCGAGAAGTTGAATAATTTTAGCTATTGCACACAATTGTGCACGTGTGTATTAGTTGGTATAGGTTAATAATAACCTGATAACAATAACTTTTGTTTTGCAGCTATAATAATTTATACAAACTTGACTTGTATGCAAAATGATCTTCGTAGGAGTGGAATTTTCGCCTGAAGATGGTGACGGGGTTGCAATTGTAAATATCCAGTGGTTTACACCGAGAAAACAAGAAGTGTTCTGGCCCCCTTGTAAAACTCAAACTCGTTTAGAAAAACCTTTAAGAAAGGGGGAAAACCCCAATGAAGACACGAGGAAGTTATGCAAAGTTTATCGTTGTTTTTTGAAACAGGTAATTATAGTTTTTAAACAAGGGCTGATAACACACATTTAAAACTTTTGTAATTGTAATTAACTTTTTATGGATGATTTCATAAAAGCTTAGGAAAAAATTAAGAAAATACAATATACATCAGATTTAGCCACCGAAAATGAGGAAACCGAACCAAGAGGTATTCGTAAAATAAATCGACCAAAGAGATTTTTAGATTTTGACGACAATTCATCTGAAGACGCCCCAGAATCAGTGTTATAACGACTTCCAAAAATTGTTGCTGATGTTAATTTGAGTAAGTTTTGATAACTAAAAAAAAATGTACATCTATATTTCAACCTTCTTCTTAGGGTACATGAAAATTATAGTGCTAATGATATTAGATCAGGAAATACAATTATTATTATTATTACTACAATTATTGGCAAAAAATATTCCGATGAATCGTTTTATGAATATCCTTTAAATTCAAGTCTCTTAGGTATTTATAAAGTGAAGGTATTGTCGGAAAATTTATTTACGTGGTCATTAGACTTCATTGAATCAAAATGTATTGTTTTCCCTTTTCAAAATAAATTTATTGCAATGCCTTTACTTCATACTTTGTCAGTATATCCACATGATCTTTTTGCATCCATAATACATATGCAGATAAATATTTATTTGTAATGTGATGTAACTATTTATATACGTTTAGTGTTTTGTTTACGTTGAATAAACATCAGACATCAAACTGCATTTTATTTTAAAGCCTTTTCTTCTACGTCTAAAAATCGTTAACAGACTTGGTCATTTTGACGTCTTACGTAACGTTTAATTGACGTCCCATGGGCCGTGTCATATTCACGTTGTATAAACGTCCACGTTACGTCGTATAAAGGACGAATATGTCGTAATCTATGACCAATATACTACGTAATAACTACGCGACTCTCTTAGCTGGGACGCGCAGCAAACACCTGCCTTGATAAAGTAAGGCACAATTATCGGGTCTGTTATGTACATTTTTGTGAAGATGACAAATTAGTGGGAAGAAGTGGAGCAAATTTGAAACTTACCATCATTACACTTGTGTACGCTGAAGGTATGTTTTGTAATCTTTATAATGGTGATGTGTATTAAGAATACACATATAGTTAATATATACATATATCCTCAGAGAATATATATATATGTTATTTGGAAGCTGTATATAATTTAGGTTTGTTGAACATTCTGTAATATAGTTTCATATTTTTTCATATGTAAAAAAATGTTAACAAAATATTGAAAGGAAAGATAGTTTATAAAGTCGGACGATACTATAAAACTATACACAAGGGAGTACTTCTTAAAACATAAAAATCGGAAATAATATAATTCTGATATATACTGTTAGTTTAAATGTATAATTTTTATGTGTATGTATACTTTAAATAAACTCGTGCAATTATGTATATTAGTTTTTGTTGTGAAATTTCGTCGCAATTTTATGTATATTTGTAATTTCCTTTGTATTAAAACTGTTATATAAAATATAAATATTATTAACGACAATTGTATTTTGTATAACAGTTTTAATATAAAGGAAATTACAGATATACATGAAAATTTTAACAAAAAAAGCAAAAAGTTTGCCACTAAAGACGCTAGATGGTGGTTGCAAGTGGCCGAACTAATAACATTGGCGTTTCCCATCTATATATGTATCTCTTATCTATGGCCACAGTGCCGCTACCGCATGATAAAACCGTACAGCCAGTGACGCCAGCTCTCCGCAGACCCCCACCCTTCCTCTTCCCTTTCCTTTCTGTTCCCGGGTACAAATCGGCAACCGTTGCTGCAACTCCGGGAGTGTCTACGAACTGACTGGTCTTCTCATCCAGCTGGGGAGTAGGCTGATGTGAGCTTGCTCTGTCGACGAGGATCCGCGACGCATTGTGAGGAACCAGCCACTTCGGGCCCTGATCAGGTGGATATAAGATGCCGGAATCTGCATTGCCCCGGGCGAGGTCCAGTCCGTCCGTGTATTCCGGGATCGGTGAAGCGAAGGTCAGGCCTCAGAAAACTGGGGTAGGATGTAAGGGTATACCCGTTCTTGATTTTTTTGGCGCGCCCCCTCAACCAACCAGGGTTCTTGTATAAGGGTCACGTCGACACTGCCCGAGGCTAGCAGCTTACATAGGGAAGCAGAGGCTGCCCTGCTATATTGAAGGTTTATCTGTATTAGCTTCAACATCTTCGGGTTTTTCCTTCTTCCCAACTATCTTGAAGGTGAGCTGGTTTAATCCAAAATAGGGTTTCAGACCCATGCCATTCAGCACCTTCAAGGATCCCTCATCGATGTTCAGAACTAAGGTTATTCCTTTCGGGTCTGCCTTGCTCGATACGACGCGCCAGTCTTTGGTCATTATTCCATCATTCTGGGTTTCAAGGAGTTGGAAAACTTTCTCTACTTCCGTAGACCCCAGGAACTCAGTTGGAACCCACACAACTACCTTTGTGGTTTTGACGATTTCCTTTGCAACGCCAGTCCTCAGGATTACGCCTTCCCACAATTGGAGTTTAGGAACAGTCTCCATCAGCCATCTCTTCGATCTCTCGTTTCAACAGGTGAAGTAAACAACTACCTTCTCTGCATAGCTGTTCTTAAATTGAGGTGCGGTTGGTGGCCTGCACTTCCATATCCAAGTGAGATAAACTTTTCACCTCACTTCACTTTAGAAGCAAATAGAAAGCAGCTTATGTATGTCGTATCTTATTACATTTTTTTAAAATTCAATATGATTAAATTGTCAGGTTAACCCTTCAGTGAACGCGTAGGGTCTGTCAGGCCCACACATAGTTTCGTTTTATGACCATTTCTGATTGGTTGAGCATACGACTGCGCGCGCATATGTACCTTCAAACTAGATCATATTACGTCCATCATAGTAGTTATAGTGCATTGTGTCGTGTAACAACTCTTTTATAGTCGATTTCGGTCTCTCAGACCCAACGCGTTCCTTTATGTAAGTCTTTCTTTTTCACGTAATAGGTAAATAGATTATCGAAATATCGATCTGTTATTTGATAGAAGTATGTGGAGCTACGAAAAGGAAGTGGAAAGACTGACTCATCTATGCGAAGAAATTCTAACTGACATCGAAGGTTATTCGGATTCAGATGACTCCGTGGCAGACGCTGAATTTGAAGAAATGAGTGAACATGATTCTGAAAGCGAACTGGCATCAGAAAATGATGAAGAAGCATTATCTCCATCAACTAACACTGCTACGCAGGATAAATTATACTTTCAAGCAAAGGACGGTACAAAGTGGAGAAAAAATTGTACTCCAAAAAATGTTCGAACAAGGCAGAACAACATAATTGTGCGACTTCCTGGAGTTGTTGGTGCCGCAAAAAACGCATTGTCTCCACGAGAATGTTGGGAGCTCTTTTGTGATGATACAATTGTGGGAGAAATAGTAGATAATACAAATATATATATTGAAAGTATATCTGATCGATATACACATAAATCTGATGCGAGGCGAACAGATAAACAAGAATTAACAGCACTTTTTGGTTTACTTTACCTAGCAGGGGTATATCATGGAGGTAGAACATCTATTTTTGAGTTTTGGTCAAACGACGGTACAGGGTTGGACATATTTCCAGCTACCATGGCTATCAGAAGATTTCGTTTTCTAATGAGATGTTTGCGATTGGATAACGTACAAACGAGAGAAGAACGAAAATCTCAGGACAACTTAGCTGCAGTAAGAAACGTATTCGAAAAAGTAGTAGCCAACTGTCAGAAACACTATACAGTAGGGAAGTATACCACCATTGATGAGATGCTTTGGTCATTTAGAGGTCGCTGTCGCTTTCGTATGTACATTCCAAACAAGCCTGCACGTTATGGAATAAAAGTTTTTTCATTGGTTGATTCACGTTCATTCTACACGTACAACATGGAAGTTTATTGTGGCAAACAACAACCAGGTCCATTTCTCGTCAGTAATAGTTCGTCTGATGTAGTTAACAGACTCTGCTTACCACTAGCACAATCTAAGAGAAATATCACAATGGACAACTGGTTCACTTCTGTTGAGGTTGCTAATAACTTACTCAAAAACCAGTTAACAGTTGTCGGAACATTGCGAAAGAATAAGAGGCAAATACCGACAGAATTTTTTCTAAAAAGGCCGGAAAAGTCTAGCATGTTTGCTTTTACAGAAGACATGACTATGGTTTCATACGTACCAAAAGTAAATAGGCACGTTATTTTATTATCAACTTTACACCATGATGACTCTATCGATACCGAATCTGGTGAGGATACTAAGCCTGAGATAATAACCTTTTATAACTCCACCAAAGGTGGAGTTGATGTTGTCGACCAACTTTCTGCAAAGTATAACGTGGCCAGAAATACGCGAAGGTGGCCTATGGTAATTTTATATGGTCTTCTGAATGTTGTAGGGATAAACGCGTTTGTCATACATAAAACCAATGCGAACACAAACATTCAACGGAGGATATTTCTGAAGCAGCTTGGTAAAGAACTCCTTATGGATTACATGAAAATGAGGGCATGTTCGCAATACCTACCCAGGGATACTAGACAACTTGCAGCAAAAATTAGTGGCACCGAATTGCCAGAGCGTGCAGAAGTGCCTGAAAATAAACGTGGAAGATGCGGGTTTTGCAAAGATCGCAAAACAAGATTTACTTGTCGCTTTTGCAAAATTTTTATATGCTTAGAGCATACAACACACGTTTGCCAACTGTGCACGGAAAATTTTGTTAAATAGCTGATATACAGGATGTTTCGGATAGTCGTGACAAAAATGCATATGTTTTTCTTTCTATTTTAATTTTAATTAAAAAAAAGAAATAGGACGTTCAGTCTAAGTTTGTTTTGTCAATTTGTGATTGTATTTGTGATGTATGCAACTGTTGCAACAAAATATATGTGTATATTTAAAATAGTAGCTTTTTTGTTTTGGGTATGTCAGACCCTACGCGTTCATTCGTGTAACTATTATTCACGCGTCCACTGTAGGGTTAAGTGTCACACTGACATTAATATTCATCAATATAGGTATTTTCTCTCTGAAGTCTTAAGTAGCTTTTCAGTTATGGTTTTCACAACAGCTCACAAAACTTGAAACATTATTGAAGCATATTTTAGAACAGGTGTGCAAGTTAATGGAATTTGGCAATACAGTCAGCGTGTATGTTTGGACAATTTTCGTGAGCACCAGAGTTAACAGTATTAGAACAGCATTTTTTACATGTGCCTTGCACATAGTGTTGGTGTATTTCGCGAAACTGGATCTGTAACTCATAAAAAAGGTGCTGGCAGGCCAAATATTCGTACAAAAGAATTGCTAATTGATGTTCGTAATCGTATGGAACAGAACCCCACAAAATCTTTGAGACATCTTTCCCAGGAAATTGGAGTTTCTTATGAAACATGCCGCTTATGAAACATGCCGAACCGTTTTAAAAAAGAACTTGAACATGCATCCATATAAAATGCAAACATATCAAGCCCTTTTGCCAACAGACCACGCCAGATGTCTTGCGTACTGTCAGTGGTTCATCAATAATTTAATGAATAACGACCTGCTTAACTTTTTTTTTCTGATGAGGCATGGTTTCATTTTTCTGGGTACGTAAATTCTCAAAATATGCGAACGTGGAGCACTGATAATCCACATTTTTTTGTTGAATCTCCACTACATGTTCAGAAAATTGGTGTTTTGATTGCGGTCTCTCGTAGACGAATAATTGGACCGATCTTTTTCAATTTCACCATTAATGCAGAGAGATACAGAAATAACATATTGGATGAATTTTTCAACAACTTCACGAAGATGAACTTCAAAATGAATATTTTCAGCAGGATGGCGCAACAGCCCATACGACAAGAGAAACTATAGCCTTTCTCCGTGAGTTTTTTGATAATCAACTTATAAGTTTGCATACAGAAGTACAGTTTCCTCCGAGGTCACCCGATTTGACTATTATGGATTATTTTGTATTCCCTTATTTGAAAAATAGGATTTTTAGAACTCCTGTACGTAATTTGCAAAAACTACAACAGAGAGTTATCGAGGAATGTGCATCACCACAAATGCTGCAAAATGCATTTGATAGCATGAACAGGCGCGTAAACTTTTGCATTGAACCAGCCGGGGTTCATTTTCAACAATTATTGTAATTTTTTTAATTTTACATTAAAACATTATTCAAACATGTAAATTTTTCTTAAATCACTGTTAAAACACAATTTTTACAGTTATATGAATATACTGATGAATATTAATGTCAGTATGACACTTAACCTGACAATTTAACCATATTGAATTTTTAAAAAATGTAATAAGATTATCAGAACCATCAGCCTGAGCACAGGGATCAAAAAGGTCGGAGAAATGTATTGTTACATATTTCTCTCTTCAAAACGAAGAATGACTATTGTTTAAAATGTAAAAAACCAATTTGTGGAGAACATCAAAACAAACGCTGCCTAACTTGTTGTAACTGATCGACATATTTTCTTTGTTCTACTTGTTTCGACTCTTTTTTTTTTGTAGTTTTTAGCAATAAATTTTGTTTTATTATACACAAGTTTCTCTAATTAACTTGCTCTTATCTCAGATCACATTACTGCTCAGACCCAGTTAATGTCCCAACCGTTAGGAAAAACCCATTTGGTTCAACACGAAATTGAATTGTTACCCGATACTAGCCCGATTAAGCAGAGGTACTACCTTGTTTCACCAATTAAAGAAAAGGTTATAGACGAGAAAAGTGAAAACATGTTAGACCTAGGTATAATTGAACCCTGTCATAGTCCTTTGGCCTCACCCCACTCACAATTTGTCTTGTGCAAAAGAAAGATCTTAGTTATCTGTCCTTATTATTAAACACTATTACCCGTAAAGATTCGTATCCTGTACCGTATATTTCGTCTATCTTAGACCAACTACGTGACGCTAAATATTTGAGCTCGTTAGATATAAAGAGCGCGTTCTGGCAAATACCTGTAGCTGAAAACTCTCGAGATTATACCGCCTTTTGTGTAGCCAATGGGCTATATCGTTTTAAAAGAATGCCGTTTGAGCTTACTAACACACCAGCTACTTGGCAACGACTGATAGACTCAGTTTTAGGTCCCGATCTCCAACCTTCCGTGCTAGTATACTTAGACGACATAGTAAGGACTTTCAATCGCATCTTAATACTCTACATGAATTATTTATACGGTTAGAAGACGCAGGGCTCGCTGTAAATTTCGATAAAAGTCAAATTTGTCGACCACAATTGAAGACTCTGATGCAAGAAAGAGATATGTGCAAAATTGTGAAAAATGAGATTATTCCGTCTATAGGTAACCAAATGTACTCTTTCGCTGTGGTGCAAATATGGTACATGCGCAATGAATAGCCACCGAGTTATAACAGAAAAACACGTGTCTCCTATGATATCCTGGTGCAAGAATGGTATACAGATAGGAAAATTACTCATCGACTCATTATGTTTCCATATAATCCTATACGAATACATGAACAAAGTTGCCACATCGCTTCTTCGAGAATCGAGCGCTGTTAAGTAGTGTTAGAAGATATATTTTGCGACAAGCAGAGCATTCTGCGTTAGGCAGTATGCGAGAGCGTTTGTAACATGTGTCTATTCAGGGTATCGTTTTCATTACTGTCATTAACAGAGAGTGAGTGCTTTCAGAGTTCGGGTAGCGAATACCGGCCGAACTCGCCAAACTCGTCTTCTGAGGATGAACTCGTAGAAGGATAAGAAACAACCAAGGCAGGTGTTGAGGAAAGAAAACGTGATGTGAATAGTTGGAAAAGGAACGTTGTAACGGGACGCGATATTTCCAATTATTTTATTTTATTAGACATATTAATGTAACAAGGAAAACGAGTACTTAAATATATTAAAGAATGTTATTTTATTTTGATTCATCTAATGCACCTATCTGTATATTTCCGTAACTGTATGTAATTTTCTCTTTGCTATAAATTCTTAATAGTTAAAAAATGTAACAGTTTTAGCCGACAACGAGCAAACAGGTGACTTATGAGTAGAACTGTACCGCGTAGGAATTTGGCTAGGCTCCGTTTGTAATAGAACACTTCCCGTCAGGACGCCAACGAATAGAGTCCGCGTTGCAATTTATATATTAAAGCTTGTCATGGTAGGGCCCAGTTAGTGTTCTTGTAATTATTATATTTGTTTAAATAATCAGTATAAAGTAAGGCCGTGGTTACTGGGAAGGTCTAGCGCGTAGTCAATAAATATAAAATACTGGTAAAAGAACAAACAACAAGAAAGGACACGCCCGAAGCCCCAAGACAAAGCACCCGAAAGAAGGGGGAAGGAACAGCATCAACGAGCGTACGCGAAAAGAGAAGAATTCGTAAAAGTATTTGGCCGCTAAGCTATTATATTGTTTAATTCCGAGATCGTAAAAAATAGATAAATTAATTATTGTCTTTTATAAATAAAGTTTGCCGTTGCTATTCCTAGATTTTAACGTATTGAGCTCTGTTAGTTCTTAGGCATCTAAATCGCGTAGTTGTTCCAATTTACTAAAAGATGCATTTATTATTAAGATTTTGTTCCATATGTCCTAATACTGTATATTTATATTCATTCGTTCCATTTAATATATTTGTTATTTACTTGAGGCATTTTCATTCATTTAAGTGCATATTTGTCTGAATGTTTTGTGTGATTATTTATTGTTAAAATATTATAAATCCTCCATCTACCGCACGTACCTGAGAACGTATAGACTTAAGACGTAAGACTTTAAGAAAATCTGTAAAGTAAGTACATGTTTTCTTTATTACGTTAAGAGCGATTGCGGCCGACATTTTAGCTAGTCAGGGAAACAATTTCTCTATTTCGGTATCAGTAACTTTCGTCATCATGGATTCACGAGGGAAATTGCTCATATACCGTGGCGCCTAAGATATTCTAAACACGTATTAGCACAATAGACCATACAATCACAACGTGCAAAAAGTAAAAACGGGCAAGGGAGAAAGTTATACGTCCATGACCTCAGGAATAATGATGCTGAGAAATAGTATTAATCATCGTAGTGTGTAACGATACAAGTTGTCTCGTTACTTTTGAAGCCCGGAGTAGTTGTAAATTTGGACGGTGACCTCTCTCAAACATGCGCCCTCTGGAGCGGTCAAGCGCGAGAGATTCGGGCGAGAAAAGATCATCTCTCTTCTCGTAGCGGCAGCGATATAGAGCGGACAAGTGTCTTGGTATCTTATCTTTTTTATTTGTAATATTTCATTAAATTTTTCAATTTCACTTTATCTTAGAATTAAATTAACATTAATTGTCTTGAAATTTTTCGTTAGGTAAAAGGTAACATCTTGCTTGAATAGTATTTGAAATTTGATATTATATATTTTTGATTACACGTGCCACGTGCTTTCGTCTTGATTATAGTTTATCTCTAGCTTCAGAATTAAATCTAAGTTTATACTTTGCATTAGTTTGGTGTATTGAAATTTTAGATTATGAATATGGTATTTCCGGTAGTTGTGCTGTAGTTTTTTTTGATGCCTACTGTGGAAAGCGTGGAGACAGAAATAAGTCGCACATGTGTGTCGAAGCGACGTGGAAATATTAAGATTTTCGGCGAAGCATGCTGATGGTGTCGTGTGAAATTGGCGGTTGGATGCTGCGAGGAGCAGAGGAAATCTATGGGTGAGTCTTTAAAAACTTAATATTTTGTTTACATTCACTTTGTGACCACCCATAGCTTTTCTTTTCTTTTATATTTTTTTTGTTCTTGTAGGGTGCCTTTTGCATGGCGTTAGTTTTAAATTTTCACGATAGGGATAACAAGAACGCGTCCACTGTGTTTTAGTGTGTATAAAATTGTTTGTTTAATTATAGTAGCTAGCTTGTCCTTATACATACTTTTTATTTGTCTATTTTATTACTTATGTAAATATTGTTCAATTTAAATTTTCTCTCTTAAATATATGCACTGCGGGCATGAGCATTTTCATTATCGCATTGGAGACGATCCTTTAATAATCTAACATACAGTAAAGTTTTTAAATTATCCTTTTTGGTTTCTACCGATTTCATTATCTTTTTAGATCATTTTTTTTGACACAAACCATATTAAATATTTCCTTTATCAAGATTAATTATCACTTGCAAATTAGGGCCAGGTTGGAATGCATTTGCGAATCAATCAGCCCAGAGCTGGCTGATTAGAAAATCATTGCCTTTTTAATAAACATTGATACAGACATTTACTCATACAATTTTGAAATTTTCATGATACACATCACCACGCGGGAGACTTGCTGTCCACCAACGAGGATTAACCGAACTACAGGCTCCGGTGCTGATTCGATCCCGGAGGAATCAACGCTGGAAGCAGAACACACATATGTATCAGAGAACAGTTTTAAATTCTTTTAAATTCTATCTCATTATTTTATGGTCAGCTTCACTGTCATATATGCTAGATATTTGAGTTTTGATGCAGAAACATCGTAAGTTCTGTCTAGTTATATTTTTGGTATTATCTCAGCTTTGCTGTTTATATTTGTAAACAAATAGATGTTCTATTGATTTTTAAATATATTGTTTTGTAAAAAAATCAAACTTTCCTTGTTTGTTCCTGAGACGCTATAGCTAGCCGTGCAACATTTGAGTGTATAAGTTTTGATTATAAGTAATATTTATGCACAGTTATTTGAAACTGATATTAATTTACATAATAAGTAATGACCTATATCTTGACATTTCTCCCTATAAATTCTTAACACCCTGTGTTGATTGCTCACACAGTATATCCCTGTTGATCTTGCATTTAGTTCCATGTATTTTTCACCAACTGTCAGGTCCCAACCTCACACACATTTTCGTGTCAATCATCACATGGTGTTATTCGTTTGTTGGCGCGGTCTCTCCCGCTGTTTAATTTAATTTTTAATAATTGATTTTAATAGGTGACTTGATTTTATTAATACTAATTTAAATATGTTCTAACACTTTTGAAAATGTTTTTGAAGTTGCATCGTCAATGTACACTCTTATGTAAGTTCTGTTTATAATGTGTATTCTTTCATAACCTACAATGTATCATGCCTTTTGTAGCTTAATTCTCTGATGAAACAATAAATAAATTGTGAAAGCTCAGAATTTGAAAATTTGAGACTATTGTTGGAATCTTTGGCTGCCATACCCACGATCCTACCTAGTGAACTTGAGTACAGCCAGTACTTCTTTTCAAAATCCATTACGTTTCCTTTGTGGAGAGTTGAGAATGAACGTTTATATGAATTCGTGAAAGCAAGTTACTCTGAATTCAAGATCATCCAGTCTTGCCATGACGAACCAACATGTGGACATCCAGGTACCTCAAACACAACCGCGAGAGTCAAGCAAAAGTATTTTTGGCCAAAATTGTCGTACGATGTAGCGAAATACGTACGTAAACGTAAAGTCTGTCTCAGAATTAAATCTCACAACAAACCACCCGCAGGGCATTTATTACGTAAAACACTCACTGCTACAAGGCCGTGGCAAATAATGTGCCCCGATCTTATGGACTTACCATGAATCACTAAGGGATACTCATATATATTAGCTGTATGCGATGTTTTTAGTAAAGCCGCCTTCTTATTATTTTTTAAGAATCGCAGCGAACATTACACGTCTTATCGGGGATCATGTTATTATCCTGTTCGGTGCTCCGAAAACCATTGCTGTTGACAATGGAGTTCAATTTAAAAGTCGTCACCTTCAGGATCTGATAATGAACTACAACATAAAAATAGCTTTTAATACAAATTACCACCCTCAATGTAATCCAACTGAACGGATAAACCGAACGACTATGACTATGTTAACCGCGTACGTATGAGACAATCATCGAACTTGGGATAACTATTTAGTAAAGATCGGATTCGCTATACGTTCGTCCGAACACCAGACCACCAAATTAACACCTAATTTTGTCAACTTTTACCATCCGAGTCAGATACACCGGCAATCAGCGTTGAGAATAAGAAGCTCGTATTTGGCCCACTTTACAAGGATATTCAAGACCGACTTAAGAAAGCTCACAACCGCGCATCAGTACAACCTACGGAGACGAGATGATAAGTTTGTTGTAAGACAGAGATTTTGGAGAAAGAATCATGCCCTCTCCGATGCTGCAAGATACTATTCGGCAAAGCTAGCGCTCAGTTATCTCGAACCGTTCAAAAAAACTGATGTAGCCTCTCCTCGGACCTATATTATATATTAAAGATTTGAAGGCTCATCTGCCTGAGTAATACTATGCCCACGTAGCAGGGGCGATAATACTCCAGTAGACCGGCTGTTTACCACCTCTGTTAGGAGCAACTCGTCACGACGAATACGACAACGACTTTATGACCCGACAATTACGATTTAGATGACATTCTTTCTCGATAATTCGATTGTTCAGTTTAAGTTTACCGTTGGTGTATAAGTACACGAGTCAGACAACATTTTGTGAACATGTTCGAAATTCTTTCCCAGGTTGTAGTTCTCACTATTCCCCTTTCAACAACTTCCCCTCCTGGTAGGTGTTAGCATATGCCCCAGCACTGTGTTAGGGTAGTGTCCGCACCAAGTAAGACATTACTATCAACTGGCTCACAAGGAAAGGTTCCCGGGTGTCAAATTCAGATCTGAAACTTGGTAGGCAAGTAAAGTACCTATGTTGAGACTTGAAAAAAAATGTGTTTGTGCCGAAATTCACAGAGAGAGTGAAAAATTCGCAGATTTCCAGTCTTCTTGATTTAATTCTTGAACGAAAATAGATAGAATACCAAATAAAACAACAGGGGTGATACAACCACTCGACGTCTATGGATTTCGAATATGGAAGGAATTTATATAACGATTTTCTGACCTGGTTCTTATCTCAAATTGCGGTGTTAATTTGCATTTGCGAAATAACATTATAAGATTGCAATCATTAATACATAATCGCTTGTCGTCCTCTAAATATATTAATTTCTTTAGATATGCCTGGTACAATTCTGGTTATATAGAGAATCGACCTGGACCATTCGAACATCCCAGGAATTTTGCTTTCTCAAATCAAGACCTTCCGTTTCCTCTACGTTGCTTTCAATGTGATACTTTTGCATTCATTCGATGTTCTTGATGCGAAAACTTTTTATTGCTTTAAGCATTCTTTGACGACATTATTACCATACCAACTCATTAATGCTTAATTTAAGTGCGCATTTCAACAAATCCTTTGTTCATTATTATTAATGGTAAGGATTTGTTATCACGTGTAATCCCGTGTTTATATTTGTATGAATTATGAACATTAGGACATACTAACTGATGAAAGTTGACTAGTAAATGATCGTCTTTCGTAGGGTCCCCGCAGACTACAAACGTTTTATAGGCAGATAGTTTAGTCGGGTTCTTAATCAGCATGAAAGTGTATGCAAGAGCGCACATACTAACGATTTACTATCGGCCGATAAATAAGTTTGATGGGCTACACGATTGCCTTCAAACTCATTCTTAAGAAAAAACTATGGCTTGAAATCTGTGAAGCAGTTGTTTCTGATTGCAATCAGCTTAGTGCCGATGATAAAACAAAACAAGGTACGTATCGCTAGATGTGTATTTATTAATCTACAATTAAATTATTACACTTTGTCATATTGCACTGAAATAGCGCATGCAGGTGAAATAAAATATGACGGCATGTATGTAGTCGTACACTATATAACTTGTTAAATGCGAATCGAAATGGCATAGATGTAGGCAACCAATATAACAAGCCGTAATAAGGTCGTAAGAAGTGATGCGTAACGTTGAAACTTTCTTACGCTATTTTTCGATTTTAATTACATGATGCAGTGTTTTTTACTATAACAATATATTTTTTACTCTCAATAAAATATGGGTAATTATCACATTCAACGTAGTTACTTGAAAGAATTACTTTACATTTGAGGAATTAACAAAAGCGAACCATAATAACAGTGCGTCTGACAGAAACAAACAATCGCTTTAGTGAGGGAGACGTATATACCTGTGGATATAAGGGATGTATGTTTCCAGCATTATCGGGTTTACGATTTGCCGGCATATGACCGAAGAATAACAACAGACAACAAATTTGCATTTGATGGCATCTGAAATTTCTGTTAACTGTCATAGGCTGCGCATCTTTCTCTATTCCTTCAATCAACGGTTCTACTTTGAATAGTGATAGAGTGCCATTAAACCAAAGAAAATTCTATGACTTCCAGGACAACATGATATAACTCCCGTAAACAAGGGCAAGCGCCCTGTAAGAGAGGAACGTGGCAATTGTGAACATTGCAGAGGAGCTCTAGTTGTCTGTATGTAACATGTTTCTCTTTTTCATTGATTGTAATTAAGTCTGGTACAAGTGACACATAACAATCCTGAATACTACATATCAGCGAGATTAATTTTTTCTTCATATTCACAGATATCTCAGATATACCGCTGGAAGAAAAAATTGCGGAGGACGAAAATGCATTTACCAATGGATTTCAGGGGTATGTGGAAGAAAACGTTCCCTAAGTGAAACTGAAGTAAATAATATATTAGATATTCGTAATCAGCCGTTTTCTTCGACTCATGTAATTCAAGAGACCCTAAATTTAAATTGTTCTCGCCAAACCATCTGGAGGGCAATGTAAAAAGGAAATTATAAATACAGACGTCCGGCTCATAAAATTGATTTCACGCTGGAACATGCGGCTGCTAGGCTTGCCTTTTCTCAAGCAAATATAAATCGTTGCTGGCAAACGGTCATCTTTAGCGACGAAAAGGTGTTCACAACAGATATTGGTTCTCGCAAACCACTGTACCGATTACCAAATAAGAGATACGAAGGAAACAATATCATGAAAACAAAACGAAGTGGCCGGATTTGCTTAGGTCTATAGGGTTAGATGTCGGTAGCAGGCCCAGGTGAGTTACTGGACCTAGAATGAATGCCAATGAATATATCAACATTTTAGAAACCGATATGGTACCAAGTGTACGAGCGATACATGGAAATGCACCGTTAAGTCGCGTTTTTTCGATTTGCGTCGAACGATTTCGGTCGTTCGACTAGGTCGACTCGACCTGATTGAACGACCGAAGCGACCAAAGGTTTTCACGAGGCAATTATATTGAGACGATAATTAATATCTGAAATGGCGTCAAGTACTGAAATAGTAAATGTGGGAGTACACATAGTTTGTTGTGCAATCAGAGACGAAATATTATTAAAAAAGTTAAAAAAAAGGAATAGGAAACGCTGGTGGACACGACAGTGTATTTTGAGAAGGCATTCGTTATGTGCATCAAATCGGCTTTTGAAAGAGTTAGTCGTGGAAGATCAGGAGAGCTATCGAAATCATCTGAGGATGGACGAAGCGCACTTTAAAGAGCTCTTAGGAAAAGTTGCTCCTTTCTATCAGCACGACTGAAATTACAAATAGTTCTCCGTTTTTTAGCTACTGGTGATAACTATTCATCTCTATCTGCCTTATATAGAGTACCAAAGTGTTCAATATCACTATTTATGTTAGTTAGTTTTAGACGCTATATATGGGGGCGTCCAGGACTATATCAACGTGAGTAACAAAACATTTAAACACATTAAGGGAGAACTCAAGCAACTGTAAAGCTTCGGATTTAGAGGTTCGGTGCAACACAAAATACGCAGTTATTTGAAGCACAGTTTTTTCAAGTTGTTTTTAAATACTCTACTGAGGTATAACTACAAGGCCACATGCTATTTTTTTGAGTTTATGAATATTTGCTTAACATTGTACCTCTTTAAAAATTAGCTATGTTTACTTAACAATTCTAGTGTATGAGGAGATTCAATGATAAATCAAACGATGTACCTTTACAGATTCATCTTTTGCCTTTTTGTAATTGTGTGTTTGGTTACTAAACACAAAAGTACAAAAGAAGGAAAACCCTTGCAGTAGACCACCTAATTCACAAATCTTTATGGCAACAATGCCCACAAGTAATTTTTTCTCAACACCATGGCCGCAGTAGGCCAATGTAAAGTGTTTACGACTCACGCATAAGAGACTTACTTCACCGAAATGGTCAACTGTATGAGTTTCTATTGGTTGTCAGTCAATGTAACAGATGTGTTAGGTAGTACAGTTTCTGTGTCGAAACTTCTTTTTTCTCTTACATTAGGTATATAATTTTAAGTGAAATACAACGACAAACCGCGTGAAATAAAAAAAATAGAAATATAATATTTTCGAATATAAAGTAACACCATTTTAAATAAATAGTAATACACAAAGATAGGTTATGTTTTAATCTATTATACAACGTTATTAAATTGATAATAATTTATTTAAACAATTCTAATATTCATACGGAGCGAGGAAACGAAGAAGTGAGCGGTCCTATACCTACTATTATAGTTCGTGATCGTCAAGTCGATGTGTGCAGTACGGAAAATTGAAGTTGAAGTTTTGCGTTGTAGTAAATTTTAAATTTAAAAAATTTTATTGTGAAGAACCTTCTGTAAATAAAATAAGCACTAGTAGCAATAAAGAAGAAAGTGACATCAGTAAAATTTCTCAAAATATTGTTGAGACTTTGCCTCGTACTAGTACTGAGTACATTGTTACCTCTTTTGAAACAACCAGTACTTTAGAAGACAGCCACAGCGATGATTACAATCCTACAGGCAGACGAATTATTAATTTGCATCATTTTTTTAATGTCTTTGTGTCAATTCAAGCATCATGGTCTGTTCACATGCGGTGCAGAAAATTTAATAATCAAAAGAGAACAAAAAATTGGACTTACCAGTAAACTAACAATTGAGTGTGCTGTTTGTAAATTAGTTGCAGTAATATCAACAGATGATGTGAGTGAACGCAGTTAGATATAAACAAAGCAGCAGTATTAGGAACTATTTCTACTGGAGGAGGGTATGCACAACTGGAAGAATTCATGGGGTTTGTGACATCCCATGCATGAGTTTTCCAACGTTTGCAAGTGTACAGAACGACATTTCTTCTTACATACATGACAGTGCCTACAAACTAATGGAAAAAGCAGAAAAGAAAGAAGCCAGTTAGCCAGAACATTGGGCGACATTGATCGTGATGGTATTCCAAAAATTACTGTAGTTGCCGACGGAGCTTGGTGTAAGCGTTCTTACAAAACAAATTACAATGCTTCGTCTGGTGTTGGAGTAATTGTTGGATATCGTACCAAGAAAATTTTATACCTTGGTCAGGGCCGGATATACGGCATGGGCAACGTGGGCACATGCCCAGAGCGGTAAATTTCAAGTGCGGCAAAATTTTGGAGAATATGAAATTTGATATCTGTTTGCACGGCGCGTTGTCATCATCATGGTTGCAGGCTAGCTAGCCGTATCGCAGTCAGGCGGCAGAGGGCAGACAGCAGTGTGCGCGGGTGCGTCGACGAGCGTCTATTTGCGCGCGGCGGACGATGTGGTGGCGGCGGTGCGCGGTGAGGGAGGGAGGAGTCGCATTCCTCGCCGCCACCAGCCCGCCACGTCGCCATTCTGGTAGTCGCTCCCGCTTCGTCGGTCAGTGTTCAATCGTCACTCGTCAGTGTTGTGTCGCGTCGCTAATGCCGGATTAGAACTGACAGCCTGTACGTGTACGCTTGCTGGCTCGCTTGTTATGCAGTTGTGCGTCTGCGTTATACCGTCGCACACGCAGACTCTTTAATGCTGTGTTTCGTGTGTGATTTCACGTTTGATTTTGATATACGCCATAATGTTCGTTATATTTTTAAAACATAATGGATAGACGAAAAAGACTCAGTGGCGCGGAATACCGCAAAGTAGCGGAAGCAAAAAAGAAAAAGGAAAATGAAGTGATAGCTCAAACTTTGAAGTTAGATTCTTTTTTTAAAAAAGGCTCTGTCACCGCAACTGGACGGCCCGAGGACAAGTCTGACAAAACCAATGATGGTACGTTTGTTAATTCTGTTTCAAAAAATTATGATCTTGAACCGCCCCCTATTGCTGCTGAACAACCAAGCACTTCAAATAAATGTTTGGAAGAGCAAACAAAAAACTTTTCAGAAGCAGACGTATCTGATGAAGTATGGCTGCCGAAGTCATCACAAACTAATTTTTCTATAATAAGCAACGATCCATTTTATTGGGAAATAAATAACAAGACTAAAGATTATTTTGCTAACAATGGTTTTAATCAAAATAAAGATAAAGGGTTTGGAAATTCCAAGAGAATTTATCCTGAAGCAAATAGATTGTTAACACATAATTTGTTTGAAAAAAAGCTTGCAAACGGTAATATAGTGAACCACGACTTTCTTGTTTACTCGCCCAGTCAAGGTACTTTATTTTGTGGCCCTTGTAAATTGTTTGGTGAACTGTCATCTCAGTTTACTCATTTAGGCTTTACTGATTGGAAGCATGCTAGCCAGCGTGTAAAAGAACACGAAAATTTTGCTGATCATTTGGATTGTCTCCTAGTTTACAAAAGGAGAGGTGAAGAATCAGGCAGGATAGATCAACAGCTTCTGTCGCAAACCAAAGAAGAAGAAAAATACTGGAAAAATGTTCTACAAAGAGTTGTGGCCGTTATAAAAAAACTAACATCCCGCGGCCTTGCGTTTACAGGTGATGATGAAGTCTTTGGTTCTGCTAACACTGGCAACTTCATGATGTGCCTAGAATTAATATCAGAATTTGATCCATTTTTGAAAAGCCACATAGACAGATACGGATATCCAGGTCAAGGTCATTCTTCTTACTTGTCGTCAACCATTTGTGACGAGTTATTAGAGGTGATGAAAAAAATCGTAATAAACAAAGTTCTTCAAGAAGTTAGGGATTCAAAATACTTTTCCTTTATTGTGGATTCTACTCCTGACATTTCCCACACTGATCAGCTGAGCTTTATACTGCGGTACGTTCAGGAAAGTGGCGAACATAAAGAGCGGTTTTTAGGGTTCTCAGGGAATTTTGGTCATAAAAGTAAAGAACTAGCTGAGGTAGTTTTTAAATTTTTAAAAGATAATGGACTGGGCATCCAAAACTGCCGTGGAGAGTCTTTTGATAATGCATCAAATTTGTCTGGTGCATATACCGGTTTGCAAGCCAGACTAAAAGAAATTAATCCTTTAATATTTAATATGCCTTACTCGGCCCATTTCCTAAATTTAGTAGAATCCAGTGCTGCTGAACGCTGCAAACTTTCTAAAAATTTCTTTGCACTTTTGCAAATTTTGTACAATTTTTTTTCTGCTTCGACTCGCTGGTGAGCTATTCTTCAATTTTGTTTTAATTCAAAAAGTCTTTCTCTGAAAACTCTCAGCAACGCAAGATGGTCAGCAAGAGAGGAAGCTTGTAAAAGCTTAAACAAGGACTACAAAGCCATCTTACAAGCCCTTGAACATATTATTCATGACGAAGAGGAAACAAAAACTACCCAAAGTCAAGCTAAAGACATCTTTAGAAATCTTACAAGAGGAGAAACAACCTTCATGGCAGTATTATGGGGAGTGATTCTTGATAAATTTAACTCTGTCAGTGAGAAAATTCAATCTCCAAAAATGAACGTTGCAACTGTCGTCCAACTTTACAATTTCCTTGTTTCATTTGTTGAAGAAAATACAATGTTCCATTTTTACAAGAAGTCTGGGGAAAACAAGTTGAAGACTGTTCTTCTTGAAGTGAAATCTATAACAGAGCTAAGACCCTAAAGGATAAGAAAACGAAAAAGGTTCTTTGATGAAGATGAGACTGATGAGAGTGAAAATGACAAGAGAAGGATGAATAAGACGATACCAATTTAGATGCAGGTACCAAATTTCAACAAAGTTTTGACCTTATCCTCAGTAAACTGCTCACTGATTTAAAGAGAAGAGTGAAAGTTTACAACGATTTTTCAAACAGATTTTCGTTTCTAACAAATTTATCTGAGATTAATCCAGAAGAAATAAAAACTGCTGCTTTAAATCTTCAACAAATTTATGAAGTTGATATGGAAGAATCACCTTTTGTCATGGAGTGCATTCACCTTAAAGCTTTTTTGCATCAAGAGACTTTTAATGAGGATGAACCTTTGACGTCGTCCAGAGTGCTCAAGTTCCTAGTTTCAAAAACTCTCGTAGATTTATATCCAAATGTGAATATTGCTCTGAAAATATACCTCTGCACTCCTGCTTCAAACTGCTCAACAGAGAGATCGTTCTCTACTCTCCAAAGGGTCAAGAACTACTTACGTTCCATCATCACACAAAAGCGACTGAACTTTCTTGCTGTTTTAGCAATTGAAAACGATTTAACAACAAGTTTAGAGTTTGAAGATGTAATTTCTGAGTTTGCCAAGAAGAAAGCTAGTGTAAAGTTTCATTAACATTCAAAAATGTAGATTATAGATGTATTCTAATTAGCAACTCATCTTCTTTTTCTTGATAATAATGTTATAAATAAAACTCAAGCTTTAAGTAAATTGTAATCCTGTTTCATTTAAAATACCCAAGAGAAAGAAAATTACACCCACAAAAAAATCCATGGAAGTTAATAAATAATAAATATTATATTCATTATATTAATAGTATATTTCAAAATTTAGTAGCTATAGGTAAATGAAGTGGAAAATTTTGAAAAAAATTTTACAAAAATCTAAATATTATTATTAGTTATAACAAGTTGTATTTTATATCATTGTGCTGTGGGAGGGGGAGGATAGAAGGGGGCCGGGAGAGGTGAGGGGGCGGCAGCTTGTCATATGCCCATGGGCAGAGAAAACGCAAATCCGGCCCTGACCTTGGTATTAAAAACAAATATTGTGCTTAATGTGCTCGGGCGGCGAATCGAAACATGGAAGCAGGACTCCACAAATGTTTTAAAAACTGGACAAAAACATCGACTTGTATGGAAGCCGAAATTATTGCAGAAGGTTTCAAATCGAGTGTAGAAATGCATGGGATAAAGTATTCTGCGCTGATTGGCGATGGCGACAGCAGTGTTTCCAGAAAATTGAAGGAAGTTCGACCTTATCAAAATCACTAATTCAGAAAATCGAGTGTGGAAACAACCTGCTAAGAAATTTCTAATTTAAAAGAAGTCGCTGGAAAACGAGTAAGTTCAAAGAGACAAATTGTAAGCGCGCAACAAAGGCACAATTTAGAGAACAATATTCTTCGATTTCGTACGGCTGTGCAATCTGCAGTAAAGCATCGAGTCAATGAAGATTGTACGCACGAAGAAAAAATTTCGTACTGATATTCTGAATTCGGTGTATCATATTTTCGGAGAATACACAAATTGCGCTAATTATTTTTTGTAAAAAGACAGAATATATTACTGCAAAAAATTGGATTCCCAAAATGAGAGACAGTGGTATCTTACAGGATATTCAAATTGTCTTGCAGAGATTAATATGCCATGCCGACAGTCTTGTCTTAGACATGGACAATAACGCAGCGGAGTGTTATAACACAGTTCTTGCTAAATTTGTAGGAGGGAAAAGAATAAACTTTTCTAGTAGCGGTTCATCAACTTCGTTGTGAAGCTGCAAGTATGTATTAGTTATAATGCGAGGCAGTATGAATATCCGGCTGTACTTTATAAGGCAATTACCACAAAAAGTCCAGGTAAATTTACAAAGATGTATATGAGGAAACACAAGCAAAGATATTTACGACGAAATATTTGCAAAGAGCTGTTTCCAGAAAAATCGAAAAAATCGTACAAGCGTCCTCATCGATTTTACCAAGTGGATTGCCTATCGATTATGAAGAACGAAAACAGACCTTCTTAATGACACTTCTACAAGAAATCGAAACGCTAGAACGTAAAACTGTGGGGCAAAGTTTAAATCATCTTTGGCGAGAAGAACGGCATCATCGTCTGACAGCTTCCAGCTTCGGGAAAATATGTAAAATGCGAAATTTAACTTCTTGCGCAGCAACAGTTCAAACTTTATTATATTCTACATTTTCCGGAAATTGTGACTGGGAAAAACTCGTGAGCATCTTGCAGTAAGGGAATTTGAATCGCGATTCAACGTGCATATATCAGCAGCAGGATTGGTAGTTGATGCTGATCACGGATTTTTGACCACATCGCCAGATGGTTTTATTGGAGATAATGCTCTAATTGAAATTAAGTGTCTTTATTCAGTTCGAGAACTATCCCCTAAAGAAGCAATAGCCAGAAAAAAATCTTTTCAATTGCTACATAGACAAAGATGATGCAATGCGATTGAAAGAAACCTCCGATTATTATTACCAAATACATGGACAATTGCACATCACTGGTAGAAAGCATTATTATTTTGTGGTGTGGACTCCCCTAGGATTGGAATCTGACAAAATTAAACATAGTGATAACTTTTGGGGAAAAAATTGAAGGTGCACTAGTACAATTTTACCACAAATGCATGTTGCCAGTAATAATAGATCCCCAGTATTGCCTAGGTCTAGCCATTCGAGATTTAAAACAGCGGCAAAATAAATAATATTTATGTATATACGTACCTAGATGTATTTCTATATTCTTTGTAACATTTTTACTGTTTCTTTTTCTTCAATATATTTTTTAGTTTGACTGTAATCACTTTTTGTCGCACACTCTTTATAAAAATTGGCAAATCTGGCTGGTAGATGGATATACTCGGGTGTAAATAAACCAAGAAAGCTGAGATATTCAGACCAGTAGGTGGTGTGTGAGAAGTAACTAACAGCACAGTCGAACAAGGATGAAACAAAAATGACACGCCTCCGGGCCGACGTGTGTATCGCTACATCGATGGAATTGAATTTACTATGTAACTTGAGTTCCCCCTTAAGTAAAATAGATATGTTTAGATATGTCGAACTTTGAACGCTCAAATTTAACTTCGCATGGGGGTATCAAAGTTAGAACTCTCTAGAACTGATAGTTGGAACAAATGTAATTGTTTGATCCAAATTTTATGTAGGTACTTCAACTGAGGTGTGTTTACTAAAATTTATTATTGTGTTGTTTTTATGCCACTAATGCAAATGTTAGGGACAAAAAAGACATATCTACGAGAAATCTGATTTTGAATATTAGCATATTAAAATATTGCGAAAAAGATGGAAATTTAGAAGTGTGAATGGAATATTAGGAAGAATCGTTAAAAATATATGCAGAAATAGTTTTCTGACAGCTGTGCTTGCATTGCAAGTACATAGCTATGTAATGAAGATTTTAAAATTATGTATTATGTCTAATTAAGAAGCATAAACAAATATAATATTAAAACAAATAAATATTTTTCATTTAACTAAGGGCCCCGCAAAGTGATGATCTCAGACCTCTGGCTGTGCCTAATAAACAATAGATTCGCTAAGTACCGCCCTAATAACAAATTTGTACGTACGTTCCTATATTTTTTATCTACCAAACAAAATACTTCTCTAAAATTATTTTTTTTAATCAAACAAGAAACACTAATTCGAAATTCAACAAGATACCGACCTGCTCATATCTCTAACATGAGTGCCAGGCGGCGGCCATGGGTGGGACTCTGTAATTTTAAGAGAAAGAGATAACGATAAAGAAAGCGAAGCGATGGAGATTACATCGCTTCCTTATCAGTTACTCTGTATGTAGTCTTCATTGGTTCTCTATCGCTTTTTGCATTTACATCGCCGATATTCGGTAAAGTACGAGGTATCATCCTCATCTATTAGTCTTTATGAAAATCTAGGAATTAACGCCAACTTCAAGCAATTCCTTCTGTCATATTTTATAATAACTGTTATTTGTCATAACATGGTTATAACCTACAATTTTTTGATAACCTCAACTGTTTGCTGTGTGGGTATTTTAATACTTTGTATCAGGAAAAGGAATTGCAAAAATCATGAATCCATTACAAAGATTTTTATTGGAGAATGAATTAAGGCTGGCACGGCATCGGCAACTGCGTTGACATAAGAGAATATTACGGGACGAAAGTAATCCCTTTCATTTAACCGATAAACGATTTGTTGAATTATTTAGAGTAAATAAAGAGTTAATGCAATACTTATTTTTACATCTAACACCTGGCATGGCAGCAGGCGTGAGAATTACTAGAATGTCGCCCCAAGAAAGGATTTTAGCAGCTGTAAGGTTTTTTGCACCTGGAAATTATCAGTGAGGTGTAGGAGAAGAATATTTGTTGTCAAAGTCGGCAAAGCATTAGCCGGTGAATCCACGAAGTTGCAGAAGTTATAGTTAGAGTGTTATCAGTTGAGTGGGTGAAATATCTAATGACAAATATTAGTAAAAATGAAAAAAAAAATGTTTTTATGGCAAGGACTGGTTTCCCAGGTTGTATAGGTGCGATTAACTGCACTCATGTGGCTATTTTAGCTCCTAGACTTGAAGAGCATAATTATATAAATCGCAAATCATTCCATTCCAAAAATGTGCAACTAATTTGCGATTACAGGATGGAAATATTAAATGTAAATGTGAGGTATCCGGGCAGCACACACGATGCCTTTATCTGGAGAGCATCCTCAATAAAAAGACTTATGGAAAGAAATTATGCTGCTGGGGAAAGAAATACATGGTTATTGGGAGATTCCGGATATCCGCAACAGCCAGCCATGGCTAATGACAGTGGTTCAAGGCGCTTTACCCAATTCACCAGAGGCATTGTATAATTCACACCATTGTAGAGCACGGTCATGCATAGAAAGGTGTATTGGCATCTTAAAAAGCAGATTCCGTTGCCTCATGGGAGAAAAGAACTTAAGGTATTTCTTTTTTACTTTTATTACGGAGTATCATATTTATGTAATAATATTGCAGATATGACCCAGAAAAAGTAGGTACTGTAGTTAATGCATGCTGCATATTACACAATATGTGCAACAGGGCACAACTTCCTCATCCAGAACCAGTAAATGTTCCCCAAGGGTTTCCACAACCAAATCATGATTTACTTTTACCAGAAGAAAATATCTTAAATGCAGGCAGAAGAGTTCGACAAGATATAATAAACAGATATTTTCCAGTATAAAACTTTGTGTATAAATTTACCTTTAAGTATAAATAAAAACTATACTTCTGTGCAATTTATTTTTTTTTTAATTTTAAACCAAAACAAAAACAAACTTATATATGTAGAGGAGAATGCGGTAGATTCGCCAGGGGTCTACATTCGACCACTTACAAATTTCAATAGATTATTTGAATTTGCCGCATAAAATTCGTGTTATAGTATTGCCAACATTGCTTAGAACTTGTTTTGATGTGTGAAAGTGAAATTTAGCCAAACAGTTTTCTTATCAAATAATCTTACAATTTTGCAGTGTTTAAGGTTAATTTTTATTCTTGAAACTTAGTGTTATGTTTTAGTTTAACCAAACTCGTATACAATATTTTGTGGCAATTAGTATCTTAAAAAACAAGTGCGCCATGCAAATATATCCTCAAAATTTAGTGTAAAATTTATTTTGGATTGAAAACAGAAAGCATCATATGGGGTAGATTCGACCATTCATTCAGGGCTACATTCATCCATGGTCGAATGTGCCCCACAAAAGTGTATAAGTATTAAATTCTTTTATAATTATTTTTAATCCTCGAAAATAGATCCCTAAGACTAATAGAAGAGACATCAATGAAAATGATGTAAACAGGCAGTTATCGATGTATTAAAGAAAACTAGATCCGAAAGAAATGCTGCAGAATTTCACGGAATTAAAAGATCTACACTTAAATCTAGGATAAAGACAATGCTAAAAACAAAAACTGTGGAAGAACTACTCGCTCACTTTGATGATTCTGGAAATGAATCTACAGATGAATTACAATTCTCCAGCAAATATACTGTAAAACAAGTGTTTACAAATGCAGAAGAAGCTGAACTTGTTAAATATATTAAGAAGTCGTCTGATATCCACTATGGATTAACATACAGACAAATTCGAATATTGGCGTATGACTATGTCCAGATACAGTAGACCCCCGTTTATCCGTGCGCGGGTTATCCGGGCTGCGGATTATCCGTACCATGATTTCCCTTTGTTGAAACTATTTTTGAAGTCTTATTATCGAAATAGTAGCTGTGTTCTTTCGCTTAAAACTTTTAATCATGATTTTCCGATCATGATTCTATGATCCGGATTTCAATATGTTGCAAGAAAACAACTTTGGTTGTTTTTGATTCGGTAACTGAAATATCTAACCTCAAAATCAAACGTCAAATAGAAACAAATCACGATCGCGTTATCGAATCACAAAAACGTGTTGATCCAGAGGGGTGGGGGAATTACCAATCATGATTAATTGGAACAAAATTTATATCACAAAAGAACACGCAGTGATCCAATCAAACGCGTTTGGATCCGTTTTAACAGTGCGAAAGAACACAGCTAGTGTTACCGTAAAAATACGCCGCTCACTTGACGGAAACTCTCTAACACGCCGTGAGAGCGACGCATGACAATTGCAATAACACCAGTGCCCTGGGAATCCCTGGGAATCACATATGTATGTACTTTTCATCTGCCGTTGCGGTTACGGTGATGGGCGAATGTGTGAGACTTATTTGCGCGCTAGGGACGAGTTTGTATACTGCCACATTCTTAACGCGTTTTTGTTTCTAAAATGGAAACAACCAGTGTTAAACGCAAAAGAAATGTTTTAACGATTGAACAAAAACTAGAGATTTTAAACAAACGTGAAAAGGGTGAAAGTGTAGCATCATTGTCACGCATCTATGAAGTAGGCAAACAAACAATACGCGATATCATTAAAAACAAAGTGAAATTACAAAATTTTATATCTCAGTCTGACTCTCTTAAAAACATATCTGCACGGAAATCATTGAAAGGATCAACTTTTCAACAACTCGATGAAGCACTTTCCAAATGGTTTCTGCAGAAAAGATCGGAGGGCGTACCAATTTCTGGGCCAATGTGTGCTAAACAAGCGGAGATTTTTCACAAACGCTTAAAAATCAAGGAACCTTTCAATGCATCCAGTGGTTGGTTGCATCGATTCAAAAAACGTCGAGGTATTCGTGAGCTTACAATTCCAGGCGAAAAGCTTAGTGCCGACGGAGAAGCGATGGTGGAATTTTGCTACGAGCTGGAGACCATAATTACAGAAAATAGTCTACAACCATCTCAAATCTATAACGCTGACGAAACAGGGTTATACTGGCGAGCAATACCTACAAAAACTTTAGCTGCAACTAACGAGAGAAGTGCACCGAGGTATAAAAAAAGTAAAGACCGGATAACAGTGTTGTGTTGTGCTAATGCGTCTGGCGGTCATAAACTGAAACTGGGAGTGATTGGAAAGTCAAAAAATCCTCGCGCTTTTAAAAACATGAACCCGCGCAATTTCCCAGTTCACTATTATAACCAGCAAGCTGCTTGGATAACGTGTGATATTTTTCAAGACTGGTTCCATAAAAAGTTCATCCCTGAAGTACAGTCATATTTGAAGAAGGAAAAGTTGCCACAGAAGGCACATCTTCTTCTGGATAACGCTCGTTCTCATCCAAATAACACAGTCCTAAGATCTGATGATAGAAACTTCTTTATTCTTTTTTTCCCACCCAATGTTACGTCAATTGCTCAACCTATGCATCAAGGTGTTATTGAGACAATGAAACGCCTGTACTGAAAAGAACTTATGATGAACTTGTTGGATGAAGTAGATCTAATGAAGTTTTGGAAATCGTTCACGATCAAAGACGCAATTTTTACGGTGGCAAAGGCATGGAGTGGAATGAAAGAAATGACCATCAAAAAAGCTTTTTACAAAATAATGACTCTAGAGGAAGATGAAAGCATCGTGGTACATGATGATGAAGAAACGACCATAACTGAACTAACTGAATTAGTTCGCAGTGCCGATTCATTCAAAGAAATTGATAATACTGAAGTTGAAAGGTGGACTCAGTGTGACAAAAATGAGCCGGGTTATCAACTCTTCAATGAGGACGATATTGTCATACAAGTTTTGAATCAGCCCGGTACGTCACAACCTGACTCATCCGAAAATGAGAGTCAAAATGAAGAAAGTGATGGGACAGTATCAGTCAAAAGAGTAACTAACCAACAGGCTGAAGAAGCTGTCAACGTTCTACTAGACTATATTGAGCAACGAGAATCTTCGGACCTTATCGACATTTTGAACTTGCGCAAAATACGTCAGACGATTAAAAAAGATCAAAGAATTTTATCACAGACCAAAGTGACTGACTTTTTTTCAAAAGCATAACTAACATCCCTATTATATATATATCCGCTTTATATAAATGCAAGTTAACATATACACTTACGTAGAGTTTTTATTTTTCTTACTTAGTGCAAAAGTTTATTTAAGTAGAATTCTATTTTTTGTTATGTTATATTTTTTATGCAAATTAAAAGTTAGTTTGAACTTATGAGACCTATTTTTTTCTGTTATCTTTTTAGTACATATGTTCATACATACATAAATATACATATATACATATGTACATATATTATGTAAGAAAACTTGCGGATTATCCGTGCTTTTCAGTTATCCGTGCCTCGGCCGGTCCCGTGGAGCACGGATAATCGAGGTTCTACTGTACTTCCCTATAGAAAGTACCCTGAGCAATGGAAGGACAATAAAGTAGCAGGCCTAGACTGGTTGAAGAGTTTCATGAGACGGCATCCTGAATTATCTTTAAGGAAACCTGAAAGTACCAGCATGGCACGGGCTACAGGCTTCAACAAACACCGGGTGGGGGAATTTTTTTACAATTATGAAACAGTTATGAAGAAATATAGCTTCACTCCAAACAATATACACTACTGTGCAAAAAAATAGGTGTGAACTATTCTTTTAACTGAAATGCATTGTAAATACGAATTTTACAGTACGATTCCAGCGATATCTCTCGTCAGATAGTGCAACCATCTAGTCTGACTAAATTAAGTCGTATCCGCCACTTGGCGTTGGTAAATTCACGGAAACCCCTTCTTATGTCAAACAACATATAGCATTAGTAGTGCAATAAAATAGGTGTGTGCTAATATAGTAGAGATATACACCTTAAATTTTGGTATAGACTCTTATGTGAACTGCAGGTAATACTTAGATTCATTTCAACATCAAAAAATAGCAAAGAAACAAATGTTTAATTGTAGAAATGGGTCGCAGTAAGCATTGTTCACCCAAAATGCCTAACCTGATTTTAAAACTAAGAAAAAAAGGTAAAACGTACAAATTCATTGCAGACACTTTAGGTTGTTCACAAAACATGGTAACAAATGCTTTGAAATGGACATTACGACCCGAAAAACGAGGAAGACCAAGAAAAATGGACATTCGAACTACTCACGCATTAAAACGATTGGTGCATGCAAAACCATTCATCACATCTAGGCAAATAAAAAGTGAAATGAATCTTGATGTGGATACCTCGACGATCAGGAGACGTTTGGTGGACTTAAAATTGCCTGCACGAGTACCAAGAAAAGTACCTTTATTGAGCCGACGAAATGTCTTGCGTAGAAAAGAATTTGCAAAGAGTCACATCAATTGGGAACCACAAAAGTGGCGCAATATTTTGTGGAGCGACGAATCAAAAATATGTTTATTTGGTTCAGACAGGATTAAGGCTTATGTGCGACGCCCAATAGGGAAAGAATATGCCCCGAATTATACTATAAAAACAATTAAACATGGCGGTGGAAATATTATGGTATGGGGTTGTTTTTCATGGCATTGAGTAGGTCCAATTTTCTGGATAAAAGAAAGAATGACGCAAACTTCCTATGTCAATATACTACAAAATATCATGCTACCTTCTGCTGAAGAGGAAATGCCGCTGCTCTGGACGTTTCAACAGGATAACTATCCTAAACACACGTCCAAAGCAGCAAAAGAATGGTTTACTGAGAATGCTGTCCGTGTATTAGCATGGCCTGCGCAATCGCCAGACTTGAACCCCATAGAACATCTATGGGGTGATGTCAAGCGAGCGATAAGCACGTCAAATCCTACAAATCTAAATGATTTATGGACAGCAGTCCTAAATGCTTGGCGCTCAATTCCTATTAAGCGGTGCCAGGATTTAGTAGAGTCTATGCCTCGTCGATGTGCTGCCGTTCTTCAAAATAATGGATATGCAACAAAATATTAATTTGGACGTTATAATAACAATAAAGTTTTATTTTATACATATTTCATTTTTATTTATTTTATTATATTTATATTATTTTGCACATGCTACTTTAAATATTTTAATTTATTATAGAAACTTGTATAATTAAATATTTAATCCTGTTCTTTTTCTATGTACAACACGGGTATACATAAATATATCCATATGTATTTTTAACGGTTCTTCAATAGTTTCTTAAATTAACTCGATTTTGAATAAAATACACCGTACACCTATTTTTTGCACAGTAGTGTATATAATATTGACGAAACTGGTGTTACAACAGTAATGAAAGGTGTAAAAATAGTTGCAGCCACTGGTACAAAACAAGTTGGACAGATTTCGTCAGCAGAGCGAGGAGAACTTGTGACATTTGTGAGGATAGTGAATGTTGTTGGTGGTACAGTCCCGCTTGTCTACATTTATCCAAGGATAAGAAATCCAAGCGGTTATTTAATCGACGCGCCGATTGGTAGCGTAGCATTAGGCAATAAGTCTGGATGGATGACGACCCATCTTTTTCATGAAGTGCTTAAACATATTGTCTCGTTTACTAATTGTTCTCTGGCAAACAAAATATTGATACTACTTGACAACCATGAGTCTCATGCAAGTGTCGAAATCATAGACTATTGTCGTACTAATGGGATAGTGCTTTTGTCATTTCCGCCCCATACTGCCCACAGGCTGCAACCCTTAGATGTGGGAATCTTCGGGCCTTTTAAGGCCAAGTGTGCTATAGCATTTAATGACTTTATGTTGAGTAACCCAGGGAAAACAATTTCCATAAAGAATATAGCACAATTAACAAATATTGCATTTCTGGCAGCATTTACCCCAAGTAACATAATTAGTTCTTTCAAAAAGCCAGGAATTTGGTCTTTAAACAGGCTAGTGTTTACAGAAGCAGATTTTGAATCTTGTTATATAACGGACAGGCCACCGATGCCGGAACATGAGGATGCAGATCTTGAAAACGGGCATCCTACTATTCCAGCCAATGAAATTCTTTCGCTTCCATCTACCTCAACTTCTATGAATTTAAACTTTGCCGATACAAATTCCATTCCATCTTCGTTACACCAGAATGTAGAATTAACAAAAGCAAGCAGTCTTTCTCCCGAACTTGTCCGACCTTACGCTAAAGCACCCATCAAAAATAATACTACCTCTCGCCGCCAAGGGAAATCAAGAATTTATACAAACACCCCAGAAAAATATAGGCTAGTTAGTTTGGAAAAGGAAAAAACACTTAAGAAGGAACGGATAGAAGCTACAAAGAAAAGGAAGATAATGAAGTCGCTTTTTACACCACCAAAGAAAGCACCACCAAAAAAATTGAAGAGAGAACAATCAAGTTCGAGTGAATTCGATGTCTCTGTAAAAATTAATGATGGATCAAGTGAAGACAGCGAACCTGATGAAATTCCAGTTTTATCAGTGAATTATGAAATTACAGTGGGAGATTTCATAATTGTAAGGTTTGCCACAAAGTCAACTGCCGTTCATTACATAGGGGAAGTAACAAACGGATGAAGATAATTATGAAGTGAACTTCCTAAGAAGACGAGGCAACAGCTCAACTTTTTCGTTCCCACAAATTGTAGACATGTCTTCAATTGAGAGATCAGACATTTTAGCAAAATTACCTAAACCTAGTAATTCTGCAAAAACCGCAAGAACATCCAGTTTATTTAAATTTGATTATAAATTTGATGGTGTTAATTTTAAATGACGTATTTTTGGTTTGTGAGAGCTAATATTTTTTTACTTTTGTATTTTTTTTAATAAATATGTTGTACTTAAATTCTTACTTTTTAAACGTTGGTTGAATGTACCCCACAGGTGGGGTACATTAACCCGTTTGTAAAGTTTTCTTCAATATATTTTTACGTTATCCCATCACTATTTAAATACATGGTTTCAAAATGCAGGCAACCAAGTTAAGTTCATGTTGTAGAGTATAGAGTAGAAAAAAGTAGCACGGTCTGTTTGTGTTTCTATAATTTTACAAATTCGGTTGAAAGTAGCCCCCTTTCCCCTACATATATAACGTAATCATACTAAGTATGCAACTAAAACTATAAGTATAATATACATATCACAACAAAAATAGTATTCTCGCTTATAACATAACAAAATACATATATACATATAATTAATGAAATTCTTATTATATTTAAATTATCAAATATTTATTATTTATTTTGTAAGAAATTAACATTTTTTTACATGATTCACTAATTCTTCAAGTAGTATTACTTGCCTCTGATGGCTTTCTGCAAGAATATTCAAACTATGTTTTATATCTTTTAGGACGTCCATATTTTCCTTGTGCATGTCATCTAGATTACTATCTTTGTTTACAACACGTTTCCTCTTCACATTCGTTTCTTTTTTCTGAGGCAATTTTGTTGTCAACGATTCACTTGGATTGTTTTCCTTATTGTTATCATTAAAAAAAGTTAATGGTGGAATCTCTACAGCTGTGTCTGCAAAAATGGAAAGCATGAGCCATTGCTATTTTGTATAATAATTTACACCTTTTCTGCAGTGGCATATTATAACAAATATTTGTGGCATTACCTCTAATATAAATTGTTCTCTAATTGAAGGTATGCTATTTTCTGCTAGAACGTTTGTCGCCTGTGAAATAACAGTTAATGTAATATAATAATACTTATTATAGTGATCAATTATTCTTATTATATATACATATTTGTAAAATTACTTCTACTATTCCTAGTTCTGCAACTTCATCGCCTTGCACCGCTTTCACACCGACTATCCCCATTAACCTCTTCTCATTCTCAGTTAAATCTGCAACTGGACCACCACCACCTGTACAATTTTTATAGGCGGCATTAGCCTGAGTTTTTTGCTTTGACTTTACTTTTCCATTTTGTAAATGCCTATAAAGATTGACAGAGAATTTTATATGTACAACATATTAAATTCTTACTTACTTCTTGCCATTTCTCTGAACTTTTGCAACCAAACCCATACTATTTAATTGGACACTTATTTCTCCCCACAATTTATTATATCTTTCTCTCGAAGAGGAGTGTGTAAACTTCTTTGTTACTAGTTCAGGGTGCAATTCTAAAATATCTATTAAGACTGACCATTGCTGTGGGGTGGTTTTCATTCTCTTTTCCATTTTAAAGGTCGTATTATGTATTTAAATAATAGATACTTAGACTTCTAGGTTATGTATATATAAACAACCATCAACAACCGAAGTTTATTTCTCGACTCTCGATGGTGTCTCGATGTAAGTACAAGGATAAACAGAAGGAGATATATATGCGGCGCTTCGTATTAAACAGAAATCGAAAACTTGTAGCAATTTCGGATTATATGCACTGACACAATGCGAGTGTCCACGAAACCGCAATTCGTGGAATGCCGAGTGCATTCATTTGCCCTCGAGTGGGCATATAACCCGAACATATTAGGCGGCACTTCATGCATTTCTGATTTCTAGGTTATATTCAGTGTAATCGTAGGTGTAATTAAATAACAGGAATTAGTAAATATGGAAAAAAAATTAGAAGTTACTTTTCTTATTAGTAATAATGAGTTAAGGTTGACGATTCCAACCGTTGAAAGTGATATCTATTTTAAACTTGCAAGTATGTATTACAGTTTTATAAATTAATAGGTAATTATTTGTAACATGGATTTTGTTATTGTAGATGATAATGACTTTACAATTAAATACATACAAGAATTAATAAGTATAAAAAACATAGAACTTGAAGAAGATTTATTCAGCATCGTACGGATGACCAATAATGAGTGAGTAACAAAATATTGTTTTAGCTATGTTTTTGTAGCCGTTGACTCCAGGAATAAAAACAAAAAAAAATAGTTATACTACAATATAAAGTTTCTTTAGTAGTTTTATTTCAGAAATACAGAAATCTTTAATGCAGAGGTAGTTCCACAGCCATCACCTGTATTGCAACTTACAAATGAGAAAACGGCTACATCCAGAGGTATGTTAATTATACATTCACTATATAAAATAGCAAACTTTACATATATTATACATAGATGAATGGAGTGATAGCGCAAAAGGTGCTATTAGATAAGTATGAGACATACAGTGTGTCCGTAAAGTATGGAATAAATTCATTTTTTGCGAAACAAACAATTTTAACGAAATTTCCCGAAACAGGTCGATTTTTGATTTTAATTTGCTTTAATTTAGCGTTATAATTAAATATATAGAGTGAACCATATGTGAGATATTACGTCATCGACAATTTTTTTAAATGGAACACCCTGTATATTGTTCGAGTTTTAGAATATACGGACCACCCTGAATCCAAAAAGGTATCATACATGTCGTTTAGCTTTATAATAGCGCTATTGAAATCAGAGAAACATATATTTACAGTTTCAATAGACTGTTTCTTTGTTGTCACATTTTTTGACATCCCTTTTGCACTTTTGCACAACCGTTTAATGTTGTGTGCATTTATTTATAAAACAAGTAGGCGATTAGTTTTTGTGAAATGTCACTATTTTTACTAATGTCAAATAAAGTATGGAATAAATTCGATATTTTCTAAAGCAAAAAGGTAGATACTTGGGGTCTAGCGGACAGAATTTGAAAGATACCTACGTGCTAACAACTATTTCTTATCAATTGCATAAAAGTAGGCGACTAATCTTATTTATCAATTTTATTGATAGCTAATAATAACAGATACACGACTTTATGTTAAATGTTCGATCTGTAGCCCTTGCTGTATTTGACAGTAACCTAAACGATGAATAAATTCTTGTTGAACCTTGTTTATGGTTTCCTGAGAAATATTATTTATCTCTGTTCGAATTCGCTCTTGTAATTCTTCAATATGTGCTGGTTTCGTCTTATAAACAACATTCTTCAGATGGCCCCACATAAAAGATTTAAGGATTACGGTCTGGCGACGTCGCTGACCGTTCAATATGTCCACGTCTACCAATCCACCTGTTCAGAAAAATTTCGTCTAGGTACCTTCGAACATCTACAACATAATGCGGAGGCGCACCATCCTATTGAAACCATAAAGTTTCATCAAAACTTCGAGGATTAATTCTACTGGGGAATAAATTAATTAAAGTAGGTACAAGAAAGCCCCTTAAAAACCGAAGATATGTTGCCCCGTCTAAATCACCTTCGAAAGAGTAGGGTCCAATGATTCTATTTCTTACAATACCAGCCCATACATTTATCTTTTGCGGGTATTGAGTATGACGCTCACGCATCCATTTGGGATTTTCTTTTGCCCAATACCTACAATTCTGACGATTGACGTCGCCATTTAATGTGAAAGTGGCTTCATCAGAGAAAATAATGTTTGATACCAAGAAAGGGTCTCGGTGGTAGTTATCCATCATTGCTTCACAAAATTCTATTCTTCTATCTGGATCATCATCGTTTAATCCCTGTACAAGTTTTATTTTAAAGAAATGCCATTTTTTCCAGTTTGAATAATTTGTGTACCATTGTTTTGCTAACATCAAGATCACGACTAATCTTACGAACAGAAGCGGATCTTCTTCAACGGCAAGTAGAACTCTCAAGTCTAATTTTCTATCAAAATTTACAGAGGGGCGACCTGATTTGCGTGCACTTTCAACCGTACCAGTTTCCCGAAATTTCTTTTCAACCTTAGTTACTGTTGATTGCGTTATAGGTCTTTCTAGATATTTATCGTTAAATAAATCACGCACTTCCATCTGAGTTCGCGATCTGTTCCAATTTTTTGCTGTACACTTAATTTCATTTTCACTTTAAATTAATTCCAAGCAATAATACAACATTCACGAATTACTACAATTCTTGTACTATTTAACTGTTATTTGATATTAGTAAAACTAGTGACATTTCACAAAAACTAATCGTCTACTTGTTTTATAAATAAATGCACACAACATTAAACGGTTGTGCAAAAGTGCAAATGGGGTGTCAAAAAATGTGACAACAAAGAAACAGTCTATTGAAACTGTAAATATATGTTTCTCTGATTTCAATAGCGCTATTATAAAGCTAAACGACATGTATGATACCTTTTTGGATTCAGGGTGGTCCGTATATTCTAAAACTCGAACAATATACAGGGTGTTCCATTTAAAAAAATTGTCGATGACGTAATATCTCACATATGGTTCACTCTATATATTTAATTATAACGCTAAATTAAAGCAAATTAAAATCAAAAATCGACCTGTTTCGGGAAATTTCGTTAAAATTGTTTGTTTCGCAAAAAATGAATTTATTCCATACTTTACGGACACACTGTATATGTCCTCAGTGGGGCCAATGAGAAAATTTAAAACAAGAAAGGTTATGTGGGAACAAATAGCAAACGACATCAAGCATCTTCTTCAAATATCTTTTACGCCACTACAAGTGGAAAACCGTTACAAAACAGTTTTAAAAAGAAAAATAAATGCGGTGGACAATAATACTACATCAGGAGCTGCTAGGCAATCCATACCATATGAAGCTGAACTATCCAAAATTGCTTTGCTAGATGATAGCATTCAGCCAGAAGTAAAACGATCCACGAATACTGTAAAAATAACTACAAAGGCAAAGAATACTGTACAGAAAGAAAATTATGTAGAAGGTAAAAGTAGTTCAGCATCCCCGAAGTGTTAATGGAAATTCATCAACAAAAAGAAGCCAACAAAGAAAGGCGTCATAAGGAAAAGTTAGAAATGATTCGAACATTATTGGAAAGTCACAAGAAATAGGTTAAATGCGTGTATTATTTAGGGTCATATTTATAGTTCGCGCTTGAGATCGCGATTTTGACAGATTTATGTCTCAAGCAGTGGCACGATCTCAAGCATGAACTATAAATATGACCCTGACGTAATGAAATACATACAAATATTAACATGTATTGTAGCTATATTTTAAACAAAACTTGTATTAAACATGTTCGACAACAAATCTGTCTTTTATTGCATTACGTTTAATTTCTCCTAATCTTCGTAGGTTACCTTCTGTATCATCAATTTCTTGAAACGCAACAATTTCTCTTTCTTCCAAGTAATCATTAGTCATTATACACAAGTTATGTAAAACACAGCAAGACAATATAAATTTTGCCATTTTGTCTACATCATCCATTTGAATTTGCAATAACTGACAAAATCTACTTTTTAGTAATCCAAATGTATTTTCAATTAATACTCGAGTTTTACAAAACTTAGCATTATAGATACGTTCACCTTCTGATAAATTGCCATAATCTCCAAATGGGGTTAAACACCATTCTCTAATGGGATAGGCTCCATCTCCAAGAATGTGATAATTTTGACCACAATTCACTGATAAATCATTATATATATATCTGATAATTTAAATACCCGTGCATCATGTATTTTAGCGGGGATGCCAGTAAATGCATCTATAAACAATTTGTTAGATTCGCAAATTCCCTGTAAAATTAAGGCTGGTTGATCATGTCGGTTTGTATATGTAGACTTTAATTTATTTTTAGGGGTAACTATATTGATGTAAGTGCCATCTATGCAGCCAAGAACTCCAGGAAATCCAGATATTTTTTCAAAATTTGCTGCTGCTGTTTCTTTAGTTTCTGTTGTTTTGGGAAATTTAACGTAGTTATGTGCAATACTTATAAAAAAAATTATAACTTTCTCTATACTTAAATGTGCTGTACTAATTGATACATCAAATCTTTGCGAAACATCTCGTAACGTTGTTTTATTACTAGAAAACCTACAATTAAGGATGTTCACTATTTAATTTAATCACAAAAAACATTGTAGATATGTACCATAAAAACATATAAATATGTTTCTCTGCAGAACTTTTAGAAATGCCTCTAGCCCATGTAATAGGATTTTCATAAATGGATGATTTTTCATATTCACCAATGATTCCTGCAACGGTTACTTTATTCATACGAAAATGTTTTTTGAACTGAAAAGATTTTTTCAATGAGATTTGATTGTATTTATAATTTCATATGCGAAATAACCTCTATATTATCTAAAGCATGAATGACATCCATGTAATTAGGAATTTTGGGAATAACTCTGCGTTCCACCAAATTGACAGCAATTTCAGTTTCGTCGTCGTCGGACGATGACGATGATAATAATTCCATTAATAATTTGTAACATTTTAATTTCCGCGCTATACTGTATCAGCACTGAGATGACACCGACCTTACAACAGAGTGCAGAAAATGATGCACTCAGTGCGAACTTCATGTGTTTTTCCGTTTAAACCGAACACAATTCACGACAGTGGTGCGCACGAGAATTATAATCCGAACATGCCGTTCAAACTTAGTGCAGCGTAGTGCAGCACTGGTGCAGTAATCCGAAATCGCTATTAGAGAGAACCGATAAGTGATCTCTTCGTTTATGTTCTTTCTAATCCCTCGTTTGTCATCGGCAGTTCCGACGTGAAACGAAAGAAGTTGCAGAGTACGAAAGATGTGTTTCAATCGAAATTTCTCTTTGCAGTTACAGAGTTCCACCGCATGTCGCAATTTTGTAGAAACATTTGATTGTAGTTGATAGAATGGAGAGGATATATAGCTAGGTGGCAGCATTAATGCTAATTGACAACCTTTTGACGACTCTTATAAAATAAATTACTTACTCGTGCTATATTTTACCTTTTTTATGATAAATCTGTTCTTATTTAGTGGTAAATTTGACTGTAATCTCGACAATACCGGCATTAATTTCTGCACATTCTGCTGCACATAACCTATAAATTGGGTGACAGGTTTTGTTATTTTTCCGCTGTGTTTTATTTTTAGTGTAAGCAAATATTATACTAGTATATATATGGTCAAAGACGTGTAGTTCCGTTGGCGAAATCTAGAGCGGCGTTAATGTGCCGTAACCGCGGTGAGAGATAAACAGCGGTAGGGCAAGGGAGGTACGCATTTAAACAGTCGACCAAGAAAAGGCGAATAATCGATCAGTATTATTATAATACTTGCAAGGTAGTGTGGCGTGCAGAGACGTCAACCACTTATTCGTTTCTATTTATATGGTATATTATTGCTTTCATTATTATATGTTTATTTCGTTTGAAGCCTGTGTAGGTGAAAAAAATCCTTACTTACCTTTTTTTCGACCATTATATTTTAGTTTTCTTGTTTACAGAAGATTTTTTTAGTTTTTAGGTTTTTTGTTTACCTTCATTAATTTAGATTTCATTATTTCTTCTATATAAAATTAGTTATAGTTTTTTTTAATTTGTATTAACAATGGATACAACTCCAAAATATAGGACCACATGTTGTATTTACGATAGTTGCAGTACAACAGTAAAAGATAAAGATATAAACAAATTTAATTTCCCTGTCACCAACATAGCACGATGTACAACATGGTTAAGAAATTCTGGAAACCTTGAATTGGTTGATTGTCCGCAAAATATTCTTCGACATTATTTTATATGTGAGAAGCATTTCACTGAGGATTCGTTCAGAAATGTAGCCATAAAAAATAAACTTAACAGAAACGCCGTGCCAATTCCCTCTTCAAATAATAACCCTAATTTTTACTGCCGTGCACCTACTCCTGAGAAAATACAATGCAAAGACAATACGGCAGAAGTTAACATACAGCTAGATACACGTCCTACCTGTTTGGTTGAAGCTGTAGGATTTACGAATTTTCCCGAAAGAACTTATTCATGTGAAAGGCAGTTTTGTCCAGATTCTGACTATGATTTAAACTCGTCTTTACCATCCACAAGTTCCGTAAGTAATAATTATATTCAGGAAAAAATACATTATTCTCCTTCTGCACCTTGCGACTATATTCCTACAAAGCCAGTTGTTTGTACCCGTGCAAAAAAACGGTTCTCAGGTTTTAACAATTTTTATCGTGATCCATCTTACTCAATGTTAGGTGAACATGTTAAAACATTCATCTATATGCAATTACATCAGAACAAAAGGACAAATGGACCAAACGCGAAAAGCATTTGTCCATTTCTTTATACTTTAAGTCTCCAGCCACCTACAGGTACTTGCGCAATTCATTGAAATTCAATTTGCCCAGTGTAAGTTCTATAAAAAAATGGGTAAACGTATTTCATTTGCGTCCAGGATTTTCCAAAAAAGTCGAATCCATTCTAAAGTGCAGAGCAAAGGCAATGTCGCAAAAGAAAAACAGTGTGCGTTACTTTTTGACGAAATGTCTTTAAAGAAGGGTGTAGAATATTCAGAGA